>JABTXL010001586.1:8520210-8580868 GCA_025134845.1 Neodon shergylaensis | reverse complement strand
GAGAGAGAGAGAGAGAGAGAGAGAGAGAGAGAGAGAGAGAGAGAGAGGTTATCTACCATAAAACATCAACCAATATTAGTAACATGTTTTGTAACGGTACTTTGTTTGAGAAATAAATTTAAATGTAAAAGAAAATAAAAAGTAGTAAGATAGTATATCTCACTCATTTCTAAGATAAAAAATACTGAGAGTCAAGTCTATGGGGTTACCTTCTTAATTATTTATAGTGCCAGCCTAACAAAAAAAAAGAAAGGGAGGGTGGGAGGGAGAGAAGAAGGGAGGGAAGAAGGGATGGGAAAAAACACTAAAAAGCCACCAAGGTGTTGAGAATAAAGTTGTCTAAAGTTGTACAGACTTCCTGCTGAAGGTGCTTGAATGCAGATATTGAAGTGGAAGGAGGAGGAAGCCATGTAATTTCATTTACAGTCCTCTCCTTTTACAAATTATATTATTTTTATAAAATCTGTTATTGACATTGATTCAGAAAAGACTGGGAGAAGAAAAGATGGAGCACATGGAACCACAAACATTTAATTAGCATCATTAGATAGAAAGGGAATTTCTATCCCTTAAGAAATGCTAACATTTTAATTTCAGTATAGTTGGTAATTAGGACAATGTTGTTTAACCTAGAAGCCCAGTTGGGCTAAATCTGATGACCTTTCCACATACATGAATCTTTTTATTCAACAATACTTACTTTCCACCTCAGTACAGTGTGGTATTGTGCAATATACGCATCAGTGAGTGGTGAACATAGCCATTGCAGCCAGAATCCTCCACGATCTTCTGAAATACAGAACTCATAAAGCATGGGCACGTCCTTAGAAGATATAATTGATAAATTACCTGCAGAATAGAACAAGGAATGCTGAGAAGACAATAAAATGATCTTGCAAAGCTTGGAGGCCAGCACATAGAGATGCCCATGAAAGAGAGAATTTTAAGCTGAGGGTTCTAAGAATTCTAAGGATGGGAGGAAGAAAAGAGAGAGCGCAATTGCATAAACAGACAACAGGATAAAGATAACGAAGTAGCAAAAGTACGGTGAGGCTTGGAATAGAGGAAGAGATGTCAGAGAGTCTTTTAGGAGTGAATTCACAAGGTGTTAATATTTAACCAAGAGCAGGGGCTCACAGGCTATCCTATGGAGTTCTCTGCAGCAGTAGAGCACAACAGGGTGTAAGGAAATATTTGGGCTCAAACCAGCCTTTCTCTCTACTTTCTGATACAGCTTTGTTCTTTCTTCCTGAATTCTGGTTTCCTTTGTACATCAAGCATGTGATAACATATACCTGCCAACACTTCTTATTTAAGCTTTGAGAAAGCCAGTCATAGAAGAAAAATAATGGCATAATTATTTAGTTAGGGGCTCAACATTGTCACATGACCATCCCTGGACTTTTCATGTATAGTCAGAGATGTGCAAGGCTAAACTGCAACAGCTTGTATGGGTTCCATCACAGCTGTGCTATGCAGAGCACATTCACAGACAGAGCAATTGTGAGGCTTTTCCCAGGAGGAGGAGGTCTGAGCCTCCACTTCATAAGGAGGACATTTGAGGTCCAGCCCCAAGATCCTCTTCAGTCTTCAAACTGGACACTAGAGCAAGCAAAAGGAACTTAGGGTATTCTGAGGACAAATAAATTCTCTTACATCATGCTGTTCCTAACGAGTTCATTTACTCTTCTGCCTCTATTCTAATTTTCCTGTCTTAATTATAATTTTTCTTAGCCTCTCTTCCTCTAGCCTGAAAACTCTCTTTTCCCATGTGGGGCTTGAAGCAATGATAATAATTACAAGAGGTACTTCTCACTGGTCAAAAGCATATTCCTAGGATAAGCGATAAGGAGCTTAGCCATTTACCATAGCAACACAAGGTTTCAAGTTTACAGGAGAAAGACTGACCAGACTGGGAGGGAGGGGGCACAGGGTCCAGTGACAAACTTTGAGAGGTAGGTCTATTTCAGTAGGCTTGGCAATTGAAGACTGGGAATGCTTTTCATAGGGTGCTTCGCGTAGTAACCTAGGTTAGACACTGGCAACTTTGACCTTGTGCGTAGCTGTGAACTTTTAAAGTATAATGCATTTGTAAAAAGTCTTTAGTCTAGTTTGTACTTACTCTAAGGTAAAAGTGAGACAAGCTGATTTTGTTCCAAAACGGAACAAATCAGGCTTTTGAGTGTCTACAGTCCTTGTGGGACAATAGATCTAGTTACAAACCATGACCTAGTATATTTTCTATGCCAAAATTATACACATAAATGAAAAGACATCTTCCTGGCCACACACAGATATAGGTGCCCATAAGCTTGAGATACAATCATGAGATTACATAAACACAATACAGTAGGTTACACACTACAATGCAGATATTGGGGAGACACCAAGCTGCTTGAGCAGCTGTGAGCAACAGTTTCCAGAGTCAATGGTCCTGCAGGCTTTACCTGGACAGGATCAACCTCCATCAGAGAATCATTCCTCTTGTAGGTTGACATCTGTACACTAGTTGCCACCTGCTGCAACTCTCACAGCCTCTGGCAGCTTCTTTTACTCTAAATGCTATGCTGATGACAGAAAAGATAACACATGTTAAATATACACAGTGATGTATACAACAGGTATACAGCAGTTGTAGCCTTAAATAAAAATGGAGTTTATACAAATTTAGTGCCGTTTTTTGATCCTAGATATTTAAATATGGATGACAGTTGGGTTTTTGTTGTTGTTTTGTTTTGATTTGATTTGATTTGATTTTTTGGTTTTTCAAGACAGGGTTTGTCTGTATAACAGCTCTTGCTTTCCTAAACTTTGCTTTTGTAGATCAGGCTGGTCTCGAATTCACACAGATCTGTCTACTTCTGCCTCCTGAATTCTGGGATTAAAGGCATGTACCATGACCACCCAGATGGATAAAAAATATTTTCTTGCTTTTTCATCACCAAGCAATAATATTTGTATTCACTTCCAACACAGGGTTTTTTTTTTTTTGTACATAAACAGATTGCCTCAGTAGACTACAGGAAGAAGACACTATGACCCCTTCTCACCTGGACTATGTAAATCTTCAAAGCCCAGTTAGAGGTACAGTCCTCTATGTAGCTCTCATAGGAAGGGAAGTTATATTTGGCCCGTTTCCCAGGAGTTACTTGTGACCTGGGCTTTGTTTATCTGACTCTAGGATAGATGATAGGAGGCAGGTACAAAGCAAATCTCCTCTCTGAGCTTGAGTTGAAGTGGAATGAAACAAGTATAGTATTTAGGAAAGACCCAGAGATCACAAATAAAAAAAAATGCAAGCAATGACCAGAGACTGTGAACCAGAATATTCTCATTGTATCCCTTTTGTATGAGATCCTCTGCTAAAGCCAAGCCGAGGCTGTTCATTGAAGTTTTTATCTACTGATTTGTTTTGGCAGGGTCTATAACTATAACTCAGATTGGTTTAGAATTTGCTATGTAGCCCAGGGTAGCCTTGAATGCTTGAGCCTCCTGTTTCAACCTCCCAAATACTAGGAATAAAACAAGCATCACTATCCCCGTATGTTCAGACTTACGGGCTTCCATATATTTCAATGCGTATATACAATGTACAAAACTAAAGTTTAGGTAAACAATTATCTTTTCAAATCTTGCTGTTCAAATCCTCTGTTCTAGGTAATTTTCCCCTTAATTTTCTGTGCATTATCATCTATATTGCCTTATTATGACCTGACACACTGGAACTTCTTACCTCCTTTTAACGATAAATTAGAACTCACTGACTGGCTGCTGGGAAGATGGCTCAGGGGTAAAGAATCCTGTACTACTTTTGCCATGGACTTGAATTTCAGCACCCATCTTAGATCAGTGGATCTTAGTAGCCAATAATGCCAGCTCCAAACGATCAGATGCCCTCTGCTGGCTCCTGAGATCACTGCTCTCACTACCTCCTTACACATGAATAACTTTTCAACAACAATAACAAGACTTTTTTTTTTTTTTTTTGTGGGCTCGGAGATTTCTTCCTCAGTTTTTTTTTTTCATGCTTTGTAATCTTTTTTTTTTATTAATTTTTTATTGAGAAAAAAAAAAAAACAACGTTTCCCCCGCCTCCCCGCCTCCCATTTCCCTCCCCCTCCTTCCACCCTTCTCCCCCTCCCCCCACTCCTCTCCCCCTCCCTCTCCAGTCCAAGGAGCAGTCAGGGTTCCCTGCCCTGTGGAAAGTCCAAGGTGCTCCCCCCTTCGTCCATGTCTAGGAAGGTGAACATCCAAACTGGCTAGAATAACAAGACTTTTAAAGAACTCTCTAACCAGCCCTTCCCCATCTGTCACCATTACTATCCTACCCTAGCATTCTTGAGATTTCCACAGTTAGGTGACACAGATGAGTGACGTCATATGCGGTTTGTCTTTCTGTACAAAGGCATTTTCAAAATTATACACAGAATTTTGAAGACAAAATAGACAAAAAGTAGTATTTTTTTCATTTCTAGAAAGTTCTGTCACTCTTCAGGTCATTTAAAAAAGGCAATACATAGTTTTTTTTTTTTCTTCTGAGGCAGGTCCTTGCTATTTTGTAATTGTTTGTAAAGGAATGGCCACAATATGAAACTATTGTCAGAAAATACAATGTCATATTATATTTTTAACATGAAATATACGAAGTTTCATTTCAGAAGGAAGCTATATCCTCCAAATGCTGCTTTGATCTAAGTGAGTATTCTCTAATAAGGTACCAGTAAGTACTGTAGAAAACAGGCAGACTTTAGTAAGAGTGTGAGTTTTCTATCTTGGGTTATATTGAGAGTTAGACTATAGAGATAAAATTCAGAGCCTCTCTAATCTTCCCACATTGATATATCCTCATTTGGAGACTGCTGGGAGAACACTAAACCATGTGGTGGTAAATAATTATTTAAATATTCATTATTTACATATGCATGTTTTTCATTTATTGTTTAAGATTCATCTTTTGTGCATTTATTAAAAAGGACAACATCTAGATATTCTACCTATATATTAATTTTTTAATTATTCAATTATTTATTCATTTTACATCCTGATCTCAGTTTCCCATTACCTCCTCTCACCTTTTCTTTGCCTACCCCTATTAACTTCTTCTCCTTTTCTGCTCAGAAAAAGGCAGGCCTCCAATGGCTATCAACACAACATGGCCTACCAAACTCCAGTAAGACTAAGCAACTCCCATTGTATTAAGACTGCGCAAGGTAACCCAATAAGAATAGGGTCCCAAATGCCAGCAAAAGAGTGAAAGGCAGACCATATTCTCACATTTAGGAGTCCCACAAATAGACAAAGCTATACCAGTGTCACATATATGTATAGTATCTAGGTTAGTCTCATGCAGGCTCCCTGGTTGTCGTTTCAGACTCTGTGCACTCCTGTGAGCCCAGGTTACTTAATTCTGTAGAGTTTTTAGTATGTCCTTGACTTCTCTGGCTCCTTCATTCCTCTCATCAGCAGGATCCTCTGAGCTCAGACTAATGCTTGGCTGTGGATCTCTGCATCTGTTTCCATCTGTTGCTGGATGAAGCCTCTCTGATGACAACTGGGCTAGTCACCAGTCTTTGCTATAGCAGAATATTATTAGGCATTGTTATACTGACATTTAGTTCTATCCTAGAGATTCCATTTTATACCCGTCAGAATGTCTAAGATCAAAAACAACTGGCAGCTTATGCTGAGGCAGATTTGAAACAATGAGAACACTTCTCCATTGCTGCTGGGAGTACAAACTTGTACAGCCACTTTGAAAACCAATATGATGAAATTGGAAATTGATCTACCTCAAGACCCCACTCTTGAGCATATATCCAAAGGATGCTCAATCATACCACAAGGACACTTGACCAACTATGTTCATAACAGCTTTATTCATAACAGTCATAACATGGAAACAACAGCCTATATGTCCCTCAACTGAAGAATGTCTAAAGAAAATGTGTTACATTTACTCAATGGAGTATTACTCAGCTGTCTGAAACAATGGCATCATTAAATTTGAAGGAAAATACATGAATACATGAAATGAGAAAAAAATTATCCTTAGTGAGGAAACCCAGTCTCAGAAATAAACATGGTATGTATTCATTTATAAGTGAATATTAGTTATAAAATAAGAGATAACCACGCTACAATTCACAGACCCAGAGAGGCTCAAAGGGGTGGGGTGAATGCTCCTATCTCCCTGGAAAGGGGAAACGGAAGACATCTCATGAGAGAATTTGGGCTGGGTAGGGATAGAAACATGAGTGATTTGGTTGGAGGCTGATGGAGGAGAGAACTGAAAAAAAAATGACAAGAAGTGGGGCATTTTGAGGTCAGGTAGAAACCTATTGCAAGGGAAACTCCGAGGAATCTACAAGGATGACCCCAGCAATCCTAGCAATAGTATTCCTCAAGTGGCTAGCTCTTGTGACCAGGCATAACTTCCAGAGGAGGGATAGTGAAACCAACCCAGCCACATAACCTTCCATCTGTCCTGCCTATGAGATGTGCTGGGTTAAGTGTGGCACAGCGATTGTGGAAGTAGCTTCAGAACCATGCCACGAGAGTAAGTCCACCCTTGACAATGCCTGGAGTGTCAGGACAAAGAGACTGGATAGCCCAGAAATCTATCTATAGACTTTATATTGATACAAATATTTTAGTTATAAAAAATAATGTCTCCTTATAAATGTATACTGTCCTATTTTATATGATTAGATACTAGCGTGAACTGTGCTTAAATGTTTGTGTTGGACTGATCCATTCATAAAAGATTATGAAAACTTAACTAATATTTCTTATGACTTTATTTTTTTAATTATGTGAGTATGAGTAGAGCGTTGTGAGAGAGACAGAGAGGAGAGAGAGAGAGAGAGAGAGAGAGCACATGAGTGTAGACCACTGTAGAGTTCAGAAGAGGGCGTCGGATCACTCAGTACTGAACTTACAAATGGCTGTGAGCTATCAGGTTTTGATGTTGGGAACCAAACGGGTCCTCTGCAAGAGAGTAGGAAGTGTTCTTAAGTACTGAGCCATCTCTCTAGCCTTTTTAAAGACTATGGACTTAGAAATATTGTACAAATGCTTATTTTTTTGTAGTAATTTTGTAAGTGGTACATCGTGTGTATATTTTTACATCTCTATATATGTACATATATTTGTATCCGTATAAAAATATACTATCCCTGAAACCAAAAATAAATAAATGTTTTAAAGAAAATTGCATAGTCAGAATTAAGCAATTAGTGGACTTCCCATTACTCTTCATTCCTTCCATACAATATGGTCCACCGAATCACTGGTGGGCTGCTCAACAATAGACTGGAACATTTTTGTTGACAGTGTCTGCTGGAACTGTGTTGCTTCATTAGGTCAGCCATATTATTCCCATCCCACTTTTTTCCCATACATTCTCATTAGGATATAGTGATCTCAATAATAACGGGTGGTATTATAATATTTTCCTAAGTGTATATATACTTAAAGTATCTTAGTTCTATTTACCCCTCCACTACTCCCTCAATGTAGGCCCATAATTCAGTATGACACAAGAGCCATAAGCCCGGTCTGAGGTGGTCACCAACTCTGCAGACAAGCTGTCTCTGTTTAACAATAGCCAGGATGTGCTGCTCCTAGTTTCTTTTGTTATAAATGTAGATTACCTGAGAAGAGATGTTGGCTAAAGCTGATGACTTAAGAGTTAAGAGGTTCGGTGCTTCCTCCCTTTGTAATTTGGAGGATGTCTTAATGAGATGCTAATTCATGGCCTACGTGACAGCTAGCATACAGGTAGATGCGGACGTGACTTGAGCCCATTCACCTGGTTACCTAGGAGACAGCCTAATATGTTTTCCCGCTCAATTTATGTGATGATATATAAGGTGTTTGGAGAGTAAACGAGAGATCTTCAGGGAGAGATCTTGCCCTTCCATGATGACCGTGTTAACTGCATCGGATTATTCCTCGCGACTCCGTTCCAGTCCAGTTAGGGAATCTGTGTTGGACCCACATGGGCTTCAACACCTCACCTTCCCTTTCCAATCTTGCTCGTCCTTTCCCTCTTTTTAAATAATCTACTTTGGTGCCTTCCTGTTGTTGTTAAGTCTAGACTCCACATATGAAAGAAACCATGCTGCATTTGTCTCTCTAACACTAGCTCATTTTGCTGGAAAATCTGCTTCCTTATAGGTGAAATCCAGTTGTACTTGTCACTGTAGTTCTATAAGTAAGTGTTATTTAAAGAACTGCATTGTGGCTGGGAAAGCAGAGCGGTTTGCTTTGAGACAATTTCAATGTTTTAAATGATATGTGAGATGATGACAAATTATTGGAAGAAGTTCAAATATTTATGTTTCCATATTCGTTTATGAGTGTTAAGTTCTCACTGTAGTGAGATTCAAGTTGGAAATGTAAATAATGTGCCATGGTTATCGCTTATATAAGAAAGAGAATGGAGGGGACTGAGTAGATGGCTTAATCAATAAACTATTTTCTGTATAAGCATGAGGACCTGAGTTTGGATCCCCAGTACCATGTGAAAAAGTGAGCCTAGTGGGCTCCTGTTATCTTGTAGTGCTGAGGAGGTAGAAACAGGAGGAAAATGAGAGCTGGTTAACTAGCTCATAAAGTCTAATCAGTTTGCTACAGGTTCAGTGAGAGATCCTGCCTCAAAAAAATAAATAAGGTGTTGATCCATAAAGAAAGACAACTGACTTTGACTTCTGGCCTACACACACATACACACACACACATATATACACACATATATACTCATACATGTACACTAATACACATACATACATCATACATACACACAAAGAAGAAGAAGAAGAAGAAAGAATGAAGTTCTTGGTTCAGCAGTGGAACCTGTGATCTTGGCCACCTCTTAAAAGATTAATGAATTAGCATTTACATGTTTCAGTTTCAAAAAATGCTCAAGGTATGTAGCAACCACTTTTAAAATAATTGTCCCCCACTTAAATAACTGTTGCAAGTTCTAAGTGAAGGAGATGAATTGCTATGACAGCATGTCAATCATCTTAAGGTGCCTATCTTACTGATTCCTGTATTTGACCTTCAAAACCTCCTTTCTTTCTCAGTCCTTGTTTAATTACCAATAAGGCATAGGTGTCCATAAATTACACCAACCTCAATACAGTTTCCCATTCACTGTACACTGGTGTGCCATTCACAGACATTCAATAATCTTTACTATGAGAATTTACTATGTGGTCAATTACATAGTGTCTCAGTTTTGGGATTCTCAAGCAGAAAATAGAATTATTTCCACAGTTTGTTGTTTTATGCATTTAAAAACACAAATATTGTTATTTCTCATATGGTTTGTGATGAACATGCAATATACAGTATTGGATTCATTCTTATTTAGTAGTACTTATATATAAAGCAAAATAAAAAGTGGTTGCATAAGGAAGCTTATGTGTCTACTGTCCCAGTTACAGGAAAAATTTCTTTTGATTATTTTAAACCAAGAGGTATGAAACAGGCTGTGTAAAAAGAGACGCGAAATCCCATAACATAGTTGTAAAAATCTTTACCACATGAATGCATCCTTGAAAATACAAGAGAAAAATCAATTGTTCTTCAATAGAAAGCCAAGAACAAATAACAAAATCACAATGACAAGGGCAGCCTCAGGATGTAGGGGAGAGGTTATTTTTGTTGAGAGCAGATATTCTAAATAGTCTTCTTGGGTTTCTGCTAAAATCCCTGAGTTGAAACAAAGCCTGGGATCTTCTCCCACTGTGTGTCTTCACCAATGCGTGGCTGCTGATCAGAGCGTTTGCTCATGAGCCTTCTCTGCAGGAGAGGCAAAGCCTTTGGGGAGAGGGATTTTCTATCAGAGTAGACATGCCATGGTAGATCTGTCACAGAGAGAGTCAGGCTGGCCATTCTTCTCCCTGGGGGTGGTAAGGAAATACACAACACAAAGAAAATGCTAACATTTTATTGAAGGCTCTTGGTGAATTAGTAAGTGCCCTAAGAAATCAAAAGCATGAGAAGGAACAGACACTGGAATCTTTTGATTTAAAAATTCCACAAAGATAAATTTAAGAAGCATCTATATGTCTTCTGATGATCCAGTAGTACAAATACATGGCTGACACTACATGATTTTACACACAGCTCATATTCATTCATCCATTTTACAAATATTTATCAGATTTCTACTGCTCTAATGCACAGTGATGGGCTCTAGGGGGTTGCTGTGTTTGCGAAAACCTATATAAAGTCCTTTACAAATAAAATGTGGGAAGCACAAATATGACATCAAATATAAGGAAGCACTAAAGACATACATACGTAAATATTCAGCCAAAAGTTTTGTGTCTTTTCGTGTGTAACAATGTCGCTTAATGTATAGATAACACATAGGATCTGTGTTCCAAAACAGTATAATTCTTAACATGAAAAAAAATGAGAAATCTTATTTTAAAGCCAATCAAATTAGTATTGCTTCTGAGTGTAGAGTGAGTGAAATATTCTGCAATTGTCAACATCAGTTATGCACAAAAGTGAATAGTGCTCCTTTTAAAATGTCCAACATAGTGAATGTGCAAAATACTGGGAATGTGAAAACTCTAAGCATACACTGTGCAGAGGACAATGAATAACATTAATGATATACAGAGTAATAATCATGTACTGTTATAGCAATGAGAGTCTATTTCATAAAGTATGCTAATAAAGGCAATCCATTAATAAATCTATAGAAATATAAACAATGTCAGTTATGATCAAGGCATCCATGCTAGATTTTGCAAACATTGCTGGCAGGAGGCATGCTCACTGAGTTTGAAGGCTATGCCTGCTGCAGTTTGATCCTGCAGGATAGAACTTCACTTCATCCCACTCCATATAAATACTCAAGAAAAAGATCATTTTATTTTGTGCTACCTATTTCACCTAAATGAGTCAGGCATGAAGCCAGAATCTCCAGACCAGCCAGGCTAGTGGTGTGTGTGTGTGTGTGTGTGTGTGTGTGTATGTGTGTGTACAGGTGCATGTGTGTGTGTTCATTGATGATAGTAGAGGAAGCTACCCCCACCTGATTACATCCTTCCTTTTTTCAGGTTGTGCCATTCCTCAGGGATGTGGGAGGCATGCAAATACATAGCTGCCTCCTAAACTCACTGCATCACCTCTTGCTCTGTGTAGCGGTTCTCTTATTCCATCTCTGAATTCTGTCACCACTTGCCTTTGCAGTTTCATTTCATCCTGTCAATCACATCACCGTCCCATTTTGACAGCGTGGAAAGCTATTATACTAACTTCAGAAAAAAAGAAACTGAGGCTATGGGCATTGTAATTATTCATTCAAATTAAAGAGATTCTTCTAAACTCCTCTGTGTTCTGACAATAACCAACCCTTATAAGAGAGAATGGATACTGATTAAAAAATATTGTATCCACAAATTGCAATTGTAGCACTGAGTGTCAAGGCTGGGGGAGATTCATGTTATACATATCAATGTTGTTTCATGCATGTCTATACAGCATGCATGTGCATAAGCTCAGTGATTCTGGCAGTCTGTTTACCTTACTCACCTCACTAAGACTAATGGCAAAGAAAGAGGTATGCATTTAACTTCCACTGAACATTTAAACCTTTATATTTCAGAATACCTTCTGATGTAAGTTATTTCACTAAGGTAACACTGTGGTGTCTAGTTTTATGAGGAGATGCTATAAGAAGTAAGCTGTGATAGTATTTCTAAATAAAACTTACATTTAAGCTAGGGAATTTGAGTTAATCTATGTGCTCTTCTTGTTGCAAGTGAGCCACTTCAATGAGTTAAAGGCCTGACTAATGCCGAAAGTTACAAAGTAATACCACACTAGTTCAGAATTATATATAATAAAGGATCAGAATTATATAATAAAAGATTATTTACTTAGGGGTAGAATCAAAAATCACAGTCCTAGATCACAGATCTGCACAAACTGGGAACAGGAACTGAATCTAGCAGCTGGAAGTGAGAACCAGAAGCAAGAGCAAGGGAGTGAGCACATGCTTTACAGCTGCATGTATAGTATAAGAGACCATGCCCAAGTGGGCTGGTATCTTAAAGGTTATTGGCTGAAGGAGCTCCCACAGGACCTCCCCCTTTTGTTTAAATAAGAGAGCTCCAAACCAATACAAAACTATGTACATTAGGAACAGATATCAAGTATAAAGTTAGAATTACAACCAGCATAAGCAATATTAAACAAGGAATATAGTCTAATATTTTAATAAACTTTCTATCCTAAGGAGTTTAAGTCTTGGATTGGAAATGGCTTTGTTAGATCATAAGAGGATGGTAACTGTGACTATCTAATCTTCAACTCCATCGAAGGCCTGAGCAGGGAGATAAGACTACTTGAGTAGGCAGGAAGTGCAACCAGCTTCCAAAATGTTTAGTAGATGACAGAGAATTGCTTCCAGCTGTCATGGTGGCAATGTTCTTTCTAAGGGATCCTGTAAAAGTAAAATGATGGTTAAATTTCAAGATTGCTGTTTTGTATAATTACAAATGGTCTCCGAGTAGTCAATAGGTTTTTGTTTTTGTTTGTTTGTTTGTTTGTTTGAAGTACTTATTTGGAGTTCTGGCCAGAACATTGTAAGAAGGTGCACCATTTCCACAGCTGATACCCAAAAACCGGTCTCACAGTAGTGCTATCAGCATCATGATGTTGTATCAACCAAGTGGAGTCATTGTTGTTGGGCCCCATCTTCTTCCTGGAAACTTCAAAGATTACTGCAGGAAAATCTAATGTTCATTGTTGAGAACTTAAATATTATTTACATAGATATATATTCAATGAAAGATATGAGATAAACAAAATGGACAAGGAGAAAAGTAAAATATTTCCTTAAAACCTCTCTTCTTTCTCATACCAGGTGGCTCCTGACATGAGACAAAAACTCTGAATTTTTCTTTTAACAACGTGCTTGGATTTAGAGAAGTATAGTCATTGTCTAACTCTAAATCCAGCTCTTATTTTTAAGTATAGATGTATACATGTTCAGATAATCAAATTTCACCATGCAGATGATACATCATAAGTCAGATTTCTCTTTGCCTGTTGATTCTTTCTGGATAGCTATCTTTTTGTCTTTAGGTATCTAGATGTCCAAGGTCTCTTGAACTCTTTGAAGATGACTATTTTCCTGCAAAGATAAGAACATAACCCTGCCCCAAACCTTATAAGGTTTCCTTACCACCTGTATAATTGTCATATCTGTGGATAGGCTGTTATTTCTCTTTCTCAAGAGGCTTCTATTTTTTTCAAACTGAATCTTTATTAATTTTGATGGTATCAATAGTTTTCTTCTCCTGTGGAAACAAGAGCAAAATCCCTTCCCCAACATAGCACATCTCCTGGTTTCCATTGTGAGATCAACACATCCTTGAAATATACTGGTTGATTTAATTCAGAAGTTTTTTCTATTATCCAATGTCTCTGCGTTGCTGTTGTTACTTTCTCATTAGTGTTCAAGTCTAATAAAAATTCAAGGCTAATAAAGCATTATGCAATCTATTTCTGGTGGTATTTTTCATCCCTTTCTGTTTGTTTAGCATATTCTTTATAGTTCGATTTGATCTTTCTTTTTTTCTTTTTTTCTTGATTTTTATTGAGCTCTAAACACATCCATCTGCCAGATCTCATTCCTTTGAGTACCCTTTGGGTTACTCCCTACTGTTAATGGTGTTTCTATAGAAAGAACAAGTAGGACATCTCTTTATAATCCCCTTAGTTTGTTGCCATGTAATAGAAAACTCTTTCTTTAAACCTTTGCTATTGACATGATGTTTCTTATGAAATTCTGAAGCCTTCAGCACATTTCCCATCAATAATCAATCAATTTCTGCATTACCTTGAGCTAGAGGACCTGGCAGATCCATACAGGATTGGAAGTATGTTACGTATATGGGACAAAGCCTATTCTTGATTATGTCTTGAACTTGAATGAATAATGAAGTCAATTCTGTATCATCTGGTATAAATTCAGCAGTTTCAATATGCAAGATAAGTCTGTCTGCATATTGCGAATCAGTAACTATATTGAGAGGTTCTTTAAAATCCCTTAGTACCATGAGAATAGCGTATAAGTCTGCCTTTTGGACAGATTTATAAGGGCTTTGTTACACCTTACTTAATTTTCTGATTTGTAACCTGCCTTTCCTTATTTATTTGCATCAGTATAAAATGTACAGGCTCCAGTTATTGGTGTGTCATGTGCAATTCGAGGAAAGATCCAAGTAGTTCTCTTTATAAGGTTAATTCTATCCTTTTGGTATAATTGCTATTAATTTCTTCCAAAAAATTAACAAGCTCTTTGCCATGGTTCATTGTATTCCCATTTTTTTAAATTTCATCAGTAGTAAAAGGCACTATAATCTCTTCTGGGTCTATACCTGATAGTTGACAAAAATCTCAATTTTCATTTTATAATTAATTCAGAGACTTTTTCCACATACATTTTTAATTATTTACTTGGTTTATATGGTAAAAGATCCATCCTAAGATAATATCTTCACTCTGCATTAAAATTCCTGTAGAGAAAATTCTGGAAGGCAATATGAATAGAATACAAATAAAATTTGGATTCTCTTTATCTACATGTTTTTCCTCAGTGATCATCAATTATTTTTCCACTTCAGCTGTTAATTCCCTGGGACTATTTAAGTCTTTGTCACCATCTAAGGTTTTGTTTAAATGAATTACTAGATCAGGCATTATCCCAACAGCCAGTTTGTTGTATGGAGGCTCCTAGTTAGTTCCCAGCTACTCAGCCCCAAAACAATCACACAGAAACCATATTATTTGGAATTCTGTTTGGCCAACAGCTTAAGTGTATTTCTGTCTAACTCTTGAATACCAAACTACCCCATCTCCATTTATCTGTGTATTGCCACATGGCTGTGGTTTACTGGGTAAAATTCTGTCCCAAGTGTCTGTCTCTGTAAGGTCTACATGGCATCTCCTTGACTCCACCTACTTTCTCTCTGAAAGAGAAAGAGAGAGAGAGAGAGAGAGAGAGAGAGAAAGAGAGAGAAAGAGAGAGACCTTCCAGCCTGGCTATATTCTGTTAAGCCATTGGCAGAAAGCAATTTCTTTATTCATTAACCAATAAAAGCAACACATATACAGAAGGACTTTCCTACACCTGACTGATGCAAAACTTTGACCCTAGCACAAGTCTAAGTCTTCTCATTCTTGCATGCTGGCCTTCAGTTTGTCCTTGATCTCCATAGTCTGATAGTCTTCTCTGCAGACTGTGAACATGGTACTCTAATTATATTTTGAGCTACTCCATTAAAATAAATATCTTTCTCTGTTTACATAACCTTTTAATCCTGATTTTTGGGTTGGGGTGGTTCAGGGAATCATAAGACCTTATTAACATTACCTTTTTGACTGTGTTTCAGTATATATAATCTTCAGTAAAGAACAGTCCATTGAAATGGAGTAGGAAAAGCATGGGGTAGGAAAGTCAGGGGTAGGAAAGTCATGCATTGTATTTTTTTATTTGACTTTATTCTCAGCTTGATTCAGGTACTCATTCATCTAATACATGCTGGCATTTGTGGTAGCTGCAGGCACTGTTCTAGGAGCTGATACATGGCAGAACTGAGTGACAGCATCCTGGTTCTTGGCTTCTTCTCATTTATGTAGAGCAGGTAAATGATGCATCACTAAAAAGCAAGACATAAAAATGAGCAAAGTACTTTCAGAAATCTCTAGAGGCAGAGCATTTCTGTGTCAGTGCCTCCTGTGAAACATTTAATAGGTATTAATTCTATGGATTAATTTATGGATTGGTCACAGGCTTCTTGTCTTTAAAATAAAGGTGACTTGATATCTTAAAAGGATCGAAACAGTGTGTGGTGGTTTGAAAGAAAATGCCCCCCAAAAAGAGTGGCATTCTTGGGAGTGTGGCCTCGCTGGAGTGGGTGTGATCTTGTTGGTGGAAGTCTGTCATATGCAAGAGCTCTTTGGGATCTCATATATGCTCAAGAAACCACCCAGTGTCTCATATTACTTCCTGCTGCCTGAAGTCAAGATGTAAGACACATGGCTATTTCTCTAGTACCTTGAATGAATGTGTGCCACCATGTCACGCCATGATGATAATGAAATAAACCTCTGTAAATGTGAGTCACTCTAATGAAATGTTTTTCTTTATAAGAGTTGCCCTGGTCATGTTGTCTCTTCACAGCAATAAAAACCCTAATTAACACACAGTCCTTATGAAGTCCCATGTTGCAACCTACACACTAAAAAGTTGTGGTTAGTAGGGAGGTGCAAGAGATGGAAGAATTGGATTAGAGTAGGTAAGAATAGACAAACCAGATACAGGAGCATATGTACTTAAAAGATGAGCCAGGAAAACCAGGCAGATGTTCCCAGTTGAGACACATGCATGAGAAGAGAGACAACATATATGGGACATGTAGAGAATGGCAAAATAAACAATACCTAGAAATTAATAATAACGTAACTTGTTTGCCTTTCTTCTATTAGTCAAAGAAGTTCAACACACTTCTCCTTTTAATTTGGACATCTGGAAACTTAGAAACAATAGTTCCTAATTTCTTCAAGAAACCTTTGTCATTAATTTTTTCTGATGATTTATCTATATTCTCTTTGACATAAACATTTTAATATTATGAATATTTGATTTTGAATGAGGTCTCTGGTAGTAGCAAATGAAGCTGCTACTATCTCTATCCAAAACACTGATTTTTTTATTATTATTCTGCACCATGACTGCTGTTTTCCCTACCTCCTCTCCTCCCGGTCCCTTTCCCCACTTCCCCTCTCCCCCAGATTCACTCCTCTTTCATTTCCCTTCAGAAAGGGACAGGTATCCCAACTATATCAATCAAACATGGTATATTGTGTTACAATACAAGTAGATACCTCCCCTTATATTAATAATGAACTAGACTAACCAGTAGGAGGAAAGCGTTCTCCAAAGTAGGCAAAAGAGTCAAAGACAACCCTTGCTCTCACCATTAGAAGTTCCATAAGAACATCAAGTTACACAACTGTAATATATATGCAGAGGACTTAGGTCAGGCTCCCTGATTGTTCATTCAGTCTCTGTGAGCCTCTATGAGTTGATTCTGTGAGTTGTAGAAGCCTGAGGGGTCAAGGACAAAACAGTGATCTTTAAGCCTGTTCACACAAGAGGAATACAAGGAGACCTGACACCCAGCAAGTGTGACACTGTATGGCCAGACATGCTGAAGGTGTGCTATGATGTTTGCCCTGGCATCAACAAAATGTTTAAGAATCCAATCAATAGAAAATTACTCTATAAGCTAAGTATGTTTTTTTCCTTTTATTTAAATATATTTTTAAATTTGTGGTTGTGAGCCCAGCCCTTAAAGGCTGAGCCATCTCTCCAGTTCATTGAAATTTGCAGGCAAATGGATGGGAAAAAACATCCTGACTGAGGTAATCCAGACACAGAAAGACAAACACAGTATGTACTTACTCATAAGTGGATACTAGACACAGAACAAAGGATAACTAACAAGCCTACAGTTCACAAACTCAGAGAAGAGAGAAAACAAGGAGAACCCTAAGAGGGACATACGTGGATCTTTTGGGATGGGGACGTAGACAAGAGCTCCTTAGTAACTTGGCAACTTGGGGGGAACAAAGGGGCGGTGATAAAGGAGAAGGGGAGCAGGGAGGATGACATGAGGGATCTGGAAGGTCAAGTTGAATGAAGGACAGAAAGGGAGAACAAGAAAAGAGATACCTTGAAAGCAAGAGCTATTAGGGGGTTATCAACAAAGCAGGCCCTAGGGAAATAGACAGGCCTTGGACAGGCTTTGTTGACTCCTCATGGGAAGTCTTACTCTCCCTGAGGAGTGGATACCAGATGGGGTGAAGAGAAGGTGTGTGTTGTGGGGGGGGGCGGGGAGGAACAGGAGGATTGAAGGGAGTGGGAACTGGGATTGATATGTAAAATAAGATTGTTTAAAAAATAAAAAATATTCCAAAAAAGAAATTTTTTCTCACATAAAATATTCTGATTATGTTTCCCCTCCCCCTCCACTACCAGTTTCTCCCTACCTCCTCTTCCATCAGAATCCACACCCTTTCTGTCTCTCCTTAGTAAGCAAATAGGAATCTGAAGTATAATAATGAAGTCAATTAGAGCAACATCAAAAAATCAGGATAGAGAAAAGGAGTCAGAGAAAAAGCACAAGAAACACGTACAGATGCAGAGACATACTTTTGCATACACAGGAATCTCAAAATACCACAAAACCAGAAGCCATGAAATACATATAAAGGATTCATAAGGTAAAAAACAAACAAACAAATAGGCACATAAATAAATAAAAGAGTAGAACATCCTGACACAACATTTTGAGACAGGAACCTCCAAAGATGCCTTTGAGTTTGTTTTGTGTTGGCCATCTACTGGTGGTTTGTTTTCCCAGTGGTTATCAATTGACTACGGTGTCTGGTGTGTGCTGTGGCATTGGATACACTTCTCTCAGCACTAGGATCTCATGTGTAGCACACCTATGGAAGCCCTGTCCATGCTGTCACAGTCTGTGGGTTCATACAGGCATCAGCCCTGCTGTGCTTAAAAATCCTTGCTTCCTTGGTATCCTCCATGTTCTCTGGCTCTTTGATGCCTTCTGCTCTAAGCACTTGTTTTTTTAAAAGAAGCTAAATTTAATGAAAGATTTAAACTTGAAGTGAATTATACTCAACAGGTTAAAAAGGAAGGAAAGGAAGCAAAACTTTTTTATTCTACCCAGAAAAACTTTGGAATTACAATTTTTTGTCTCTTCTAAAAATGTTCCTTCTACTCAGGGATGAGACAAAGGCACCAAGGCCAGATACAATTTTCACCTTATGCATCTTCTCCAACCATGACTTTAATTATTAAGCAGTTTCAAAATTAGGAATTCCTTGCTAACATTGAAAGATACAATATATAAGACTGAAAAATATATGTGTATGAATATTCATACACAAAACAGCATATTTTAATTGTTTAAAAATATGTATAACATAAATTATTGTTTTATACCCTATTTAAGTACAAGTTGTAACCAAATGTTTAGGTACATTCCCATTATTTTACAATCTACCGAAAAACTTTGTCTTCTTGCACAATTCCATATACATATTAAAAACCACCCTCATCATCCCTTTATTTCTAGAAACTACCATTCTACTTATTTTTTCTATGAATTAGACTATCACAAATGGTCCATCTTAGTGAGTGATAAAGTATTTGTGTTTTTGCAACTGTCTTTATTCACTTAGCATGTCCTCAAGGGTCAGCCATGTTTTAACATATACTATGTATTTTTTGTTTCATGTATGATTAATACTCTATTGTGTTTGTATGCCACATTATGTTTTAGCTTTTCTCCCACCTGTAGACATATTTCTATCTCTTGGCTATTGTTAATAATGGCCCTATGAATATGCATATGTAAATGTTGCTTTGTTGTATTGCTTTCAGGATTTTAGGATGTATAACCAGAAGTAGGATGACAGGACCATATGGTAATTTTGTTTCTTTCCCACTGTGACAGTCACTTTGTTGGGGATCTAGTTCTATCACATCTTTCCACCCAGCAACTATCCTGATGACTATGAGGTAACCTATAGTGGTTGTATTTAGCATCAGTTAAGTATCTTGATGTGTATAAATCATTTAACATCATTAAGTTTTAAGAAAATTTGTGTGGGCTAATTTTCTTTGAAGATTACTGAAATATGAAATCCTTGCAAAGAAATGGTGACAAAAAATAGGCCCCTCAGCTGGGCGGTGGTGGCACACGCCTTTAATCCCAGCACTCGGGAGGCAGAGGCAGGCGGATCTCTGTGAGTTCGAGGCCAGCCTGGTCTACAAAGGGAGTTCCAGGACAGGCTCCAAAAGCTACAGAGAAACCCTGTCTCGAAAAACCAAAAAAAAAAAAAAAAAAAAAAAAATAGGCCCCTCCAATAGAGAGGCCCACACCACAATGTAAGCACACTTTTGGACTAGTATGCTTGGAAAAAGTTGTTAGAGAACAGGATGATCCTTTAGCCAGGTGGAATGTATTAATAGCCAATTACTATGTTCTTATCTAAAAATATCTGCACCTGCTACTCCCATGTGTTCTTCAACAAAATGTCTGTTATAAAGCAGATTAAGAGGAAAAGGCAATGCTTCAGGTAATATTTATATTAAGCTTGAGCTGGATTAGATCAAATATATCATTTTTAAAAATGAACATTTCATTCAAATTGCTCACCCACCAAAGTAGACTGTTATACTCTAAATTTTAATCTCTTTGAGATCAAAAGCTATGATAGTTTATGACCTCTCTACATGCGTTCCATTCTGTTTCCATTCCCGCCACTTAGCAGGCTTATTGAAGAGCTGTTTGTCAAATGAATGAATAAGTAAAATTAATTTTGCTGTATACACCAAGATTCTAATAAAAAACGTGTACTCAAATTATGGTAATTGGAGGAAAGTTAGTTTATCACAGATAAAAGTAGAAAGTAAGTTGTCTGGGAAATTCAAGTGACCATATGGGGAACCCAAGACACAAAGAAGGAAGTAGAAGTTACCAGGATTCAGGAAGATCCCTTTTCACAGAACAGTCTTTCTCCTATACTTTTCCTTGCGTATTAGGAGGAGCACTTGGAGAATTAAGGCTGCAAATCCAGCGGCTTCACTTGCCCTGAAATTCTGGAGAGAGGGTGCTGAATTACTGGTTTGGCGTGAGTATCCCTAAGCACACTTGAACATGTGGACTAAGCATTTCTATGGATGGTTTTCAGAGAAGAAAGCTACTCTGTGTAGTCCTGAGAGGACACGAGAACTTTAGCATCTGCTCCAGAACTTTTAGGAGCCTCTGAAACTTGGCAAGGAATTGGAATGGGCTTGGACACCAGCAGCAGGGGCAGAAACAGTGAAGTTTCTGGAGGTCTCTGAACAAACGTTTACAGCGTTGCTGGTAGAGTTTGTGAGCTGAGACTTGTTTCACAACTCAGTTTATCTCAGGCTCAGTTCAGAATCCTGTGAGAAAGAGCTCCCTCGCCTGCCTCAATGTTGGTAATGCCACAACGCAGTTTCTAGCTTCAGGCTTCCAAAGTGTCGATTTGACTACACTGAGTTTGCATTTCAGATTGTTTGGACCTTTCTGTATTTACATTCTTGATCTGAAAAATCTAAGCTCTGCATATAAATAAATTCACAATTTAACATCCACTATAAACTGTACATATAAACAAAATGTGTAACTTATACATAGCTATAGATTTTCTTCAGAAAAAAATGATTATTTTACATTAGCTTTGGGCACGAGTAGAAACCCGTGCAGTTGCAATTTATGTGCACTTTCAGTTATTAACTCATTAAGAGAAAATTGTGACAGTTAATCAGCATGCAAATGACATGTTTATATATAATTTAGAATGCTTTTTGACATATGTAAGAATAGTAAATATCAAAGTTTAAGACATTCTCCTTGTAATCAAAAAATAAAAACTACATAAAATCTGCCTCACTCACAGAAACACTAAAATAACAATTTAGTTAGCAGTTTCCAGATTAATACTTTTTCTTGTTGATAACGGGTGCAACAGGCAACTCTCTTCTCATTCCTGTGCTCCAAACTTGACCTGCCATCTCTATTCGTAAGATACTGGTATGATATTCATTTCAGTAACTGAAGGTTTTAGACATAAATTCAGGATTAAAATGAGTCTGCTTAAATGACCATCCTGAACTATTTTCTCTTCATAAATATTTTAAAATGCTCTACATTTTCTGAATGTCAAAAGGGAAGTTCATATCATCTTTGTTAGGAAGTTCACAAGGTTCGTAATGAAGGAAAGAAGCTGTGAAAAAGCCGGAGATAAAAAGCAATTGTATAGGGAATGGAAGGAGGTGGCAGCTATATCCTTCACTTGTGCTTTTTAATTCTCATCCCTCCCTTGGGAGATCCTGGAAGCAATG
This sequence comes from Neodon shergylaensis, assembly GCA_025134845.1. Classification (NCBI taxonomy): domain Eukaryota; kingdom Metazoa; phylum Chordata; class Mammalia; order Rodentia; family Cricetidae; genus Neodon; species Neodon shergylaensis. The sequence continues at coordinate 8,558,868 of JABTXL010001586.1, read as the reverse complement.
TGAATTAGCACCTCCTCAGCAGCCAATTAGGTAACATGCTAATTGCCTCACATCCATTATCCTCTTTAAATCTCAGTCTTTCTAGAAAATGTGACAAACTGAGGTTAAAAGAATGAGCTTGGTCAAACTCAAGCGTGCCTGGAAACAGAGTGCTGTTGTAAGCCAGGTGTGTCTCCAGGACCCATGGGAAGAAAAGCTCAAGTGTTGCACACATTTCAGAGTGACTCCTTCACTTCCTTCTTCACACTTGCTTTCTTGTTCACACATATTTGCCTTTTCCTTGATAGATTAGTGGTTTATGTGGGTAATGTCCGACTTCACAAATGGTACCCACAAGCACTCCCTCTCCACAATAAAGACTCCATAAAGGACAAATACTAGCTTGATATTACAGATAACAAAAAGTCAAAAAGGGGTAACCTGAAAGAATGCAAGCAGATCTGGGCAGATCCAGACAAAACTGGGTGTGCTGATGCAGGGACTCCGAGGTGGGAGCATCCGAGGTGGGAGCATCGCTACACTACCAAGGCCAACCATAGCCATGTGTGAACTCCTCATAAGGTAAAGCAAAAGAAGAAAAAGGAGGAGGAGGAAAGAAAGATGATCTGGGTTGAGAATAGTTTGATAAATGATAGGCCAAAGCGAGCTAGTCCAGTGTGAAGGAGAGAGTAGAATTGCAATGGGAAATACAGCATGCATGGGAAAGAAATGTAGCTACAAAGTAGGGGAAAATGAATGAATATAGGCAGAGAAGAGAGAATGTACAGAAAGAAAAGACAGAGGGAAATGAAAGAAAAGGAACTAAAATGAGTTCAGATTCTTCCACAAAGTAGACATTTTTACATATGACACTCTGTGGAAACTTCATATTAACTGATCCAAATGTTTCACAGAATACTTTCATTTTTATAAATTAGATGGCAAATGCATTTTGGATAACATTTAGCTGACAAAAGAGCCCAAACTAGAAGCAACATCTCATGATTGTTGGCTGCCACATATTAAACTTAGATGGGAAAGAAACAAACAGAGACAGATATTTAGAGTATTGTGAAGAAATGTCATTTGCTTGCTAAATTAAAAATATTCTTTATGATGCTTCTTGTTACAACATTTCACATATTTGTTGAGTTAAATAGAAAACATTTTCTACATTTTCCTACTGTTTGTTTCATTCATTTTAATAGGCTAATATTTGTATTTTATTTGCAAATTGGAAGATACTTTTGTGTGTTTGATAATGTCCTCTTTTGTTTCTGTTTATTTTGCTATGGAATATAACTTTATTAATAGGGCCTCCAAGATACTGTAACATCCCTTTCTGAATCTTTGTTATCAATAAGAAGAGGAAAGGAATAGATTGGTTTGTACATTCATTTAACCAGCTGAGAGAACAGACAGCTAGAGAAAGTGAGGGAGTGACCACATTTTCTTTGGAAGTGAATTTTCTTTGCCTTAACTGTAGTCAGAAATTAATTAGGATAAAGTGGTGTGTGTACATGCACATGTGTGTATGAGTATGTACAATCAAGTACGACTATTTTTAAAATGTTTTAAGATTTATTTTATGTATACAAGTGCTCTACCTGCATGTATGCTTGCAGACCAGAAGAGGGCATCCAATCCCACGACAGATGATTGCTAGCCACCATGTGGTTTTTGGGAATTGAACTCAGGACCTCTGGAAGAGCAGCCAGTACTCTCTTTTTTTTTTAATATTTATTTATTTATTATGTATACAATATTCTGTCTGCGTGTATTCCTACAGGCCAGAAGAGGGCACCAGACCTCATTACAGATGGTTGTGAGCCACCATGTGGTTGCCGGGAATTGAACTTAGGACCTTTGGAAGAACAGGCAATGCTCTTAACCGCTGAGCCATCTCTCTAGCCCCCAGCAGCCAGTACTCTTAACCTCTGAGCCATCTCTCCAGTCCCTTATCAGTATATTATTATTATTACATTTGTATTATTGTATTAATGTGAGAACTTAATTGTAAACCAGGGCCTTCATGCTGCTTAAGATAAATGATCCTAATGTTTCTGAATGACTTACAGTTATGTCCTATATAATTAAGTATGGCATATGAAAATTGTTTCTATGGCTTTGTTCCCAGATAAGGTCCTAGGTTATCAAGGCATGCACCACCAAGGATTTCTTTGAGAATAGTGTTTCATTGCTATAACAAAATTCCTAAGACAATGAACACAGAAAGTGTATTTGGGCTCCCAGTGGTTGGGGTTCCAATCTATAACAAATTTGTTCTGTTGTTTGGGGTCTGTGTTGATGAGTCACATTCTGAAAGGAATGCTTGACAGGGTAAGAATTGCTTACATCATGATGAAGGGAACAGAAGAGAGCAAGAAGAGGAGCAGTGTCCCACAGCTCCCTTCGAAGTCATGCCCCCAGTGACCTAAATCTCCCATGAAGCCTTACTTCATAACAATGTCTCAATAGCGCTATCATAGGATCAACTCTCTAATATACTGGCATTTGGGAAACTTATAGCTAGACCACTTTCCCAGAAGCGTTTGGTATGAGGTGCCAGATAAGGTCTGCCCTTCCTTCATTTTTCTTCTATTTGCTCAAGATGCAGTTGGAAGTTCAGTGTTTCTGGAAATGCTGTCACTAGTACTTATTAACCATACTGGTGAAGGGGTTCTTCTTTTTCATGTGATTTTGGCGGGACAGATGTTGAGTAATTCACTGTACATCTACCCAAAAGAAACCAGACTGATGTTGATATTATCAACATAAATCTAAGCTATGTTTGGAGGTCTGTTTTCATATATCTTCAAGAACTGAAATGTAATCTTTCAAAACCAACAAATCATCTCAATTGTCTCTTACACATTTGCACACACAGAACTTATACATACCAAAATGCTCTTTGTGTGCACTTCCTCAGTGCTAGCATCAGACTGTGCATGGGGAACTTCGCTGTTGTCCCACACGCACCCTGACATTTCTGCCTTATTGCATTATACGTTTAGCTGAAAATTGTCTGAACTCCTTGTTCAAGGATCTTGGTGTAGTGGGTTTTTAGTACCTGCTGACCAAGTCAAAAGAAGAACAGGAAATCTGGTCTTTGACTATTTATTAAAATTATATTCTAGTCAAGATATTTTGTTTTTTAAATCTTAAATTTTTTTGGGAGAAAGTCAAATCCCATTAAAACAAAGCAAAGCAAAAGAAAACAACGACAAAAATACCACCACCACCAACAAAAACCTAAAAAATTACAAGGCAACATTCGTAATGAAGGTTGATTTCCCAGATATCTTTGCTGTCTTTGCATCTTGTTCTACATTAGGAAGAAAGAAACAGAGGCTCCCTATAGGCAGTAATTAGCATGTGCCCAAGGACTGGAAATCATTTCCTCAGAGTCCTACCTCTTCAGCCTCTCAGCTAAACAAGAGACAAAGACACACCTGATTGTACTGTGCATGCTTCCTTCTGTTCTCAGGATTGTGCTTCATCTCTCCTGTGAGCTTGTTTCCTTCCTAGTTTTTTTTTTTTTTCTGTTCCATGTCTCACTAACATTTTCTGATCTGTTTTATTTTTCCTTCAGGTAATCTCTCAGAGTTTTAAGCATATCTACCTTGTTTGATGTCCTCCAGGTATCTCTTTCTAATTATATTATCTGACATTTAACATTTATTTTGCCCTCAATGTTATCTGCCATTCCACTTTCAATTTCATTTTCTCTTTTTGACCAATACATAATAACTGTACGTGTCTATTGTATAAACCATGATAATTTAGTTCACTTCTGGAAAATGTAATGATCAGATCAAGATAATTAGCAGTTGCGGATGCTTATTATTGTTTCATGTTTGGGGCCTTTGGACTCTTTCCTTCTATTTCTGCATAGAATAAATGATGAGTTGCTATAAACTGTCATCACCATACTATACTGTGGAACACATTTCTCTTTACAGAATCCTGGTCACCTATTATCCAACTTCCCCCTGCTCTTTTTAGTCTTGAATTCTGGAGCAGAGCAACTAATCTATTGCCAGTGATATCAACTTTTTCTTCATTACAGTATAAAATGTAGTCTCATTCAGAGGCACACATCATAATTTTTAGCACGCGGTGTATTTGTTAGTTTTTATGCCAACTGGACATAAGCTAAGCTTACCTGTGAAGAAGGGGTCTTGAGAAAATCATTACTATGGGTGGTACAACCTTGTGCTGGCAGTTTTGGGTGATGTAAGAAAGAACGTTGAGCAAGCTATGAGTAAGCAAACTCATAGACAGCACTCTTCTCTTGCCTCTGTATCTCTTTCTGCTTCCAAGTTTCTGCCTTGAGTTCCTTCCCTAACTGCCTTAGATATTGGATATGTGAAAGTATAAGCAAAATAAATCCTTTCCTCCTCAAACTGCTTAGTATTATGTTATTTATAAAAGCAATGAAAACCCCAACTAAGACAACAGGGAAGTATTCTGTTTTATCATTGTTGCCTTCGTTCACGATCATACCTCCAAGATTATCTAAGACTACGTTTTGCCTATCCTGTATGACTTCAGTATCCTTGTCTCATTCCTCGCTCCTACTGCTCCCAGAAAATTTTAAACCAGTTCTCATAAAGAGTCCTAATACTCCTTGAAGTAGACTTCCATGATGAAAACTAAATTTTTCAAGGTAGAAATCTTGAATAGTTTTCTTCTAGAAACAACAACAATGCTTGTTTTCTACCAAAACTATTCTGAAATGCCTAGCCTATCTAGCATGAAACCAGGAATATGAAGTTTTAAATTGAAATAAAATTAAGAACACAAGTATAAATGACTAAATTAGTTTTGATTAAAATAATGACTAGAATAGCTAATGCCTGATTGCAGCATGGAACCCAGAATATCAAATCTTCAAAGACAAGGTAAGAAAAAAAATCTTCCCACTAGAGCTAGATGAGAATTTAAAGAACTGTGTCTGTCTAGAAGTTGGTTTTAGCCTGTATGCTTATAACCATTGGCAAAGTTTTCAATGGGGCTTTCATTCAAATTATCATTATTATTATGTGAAGAAAATGTGGGTGGCAATTTTCAGTTAAAATAATTTTGGCTTTAGTTAAAAGGAGGGAACTTTAAGAAATTGAAAAGTTAAATATAAAAGTTAATAAAAGCCAGACTGACAGGCCAACAAGGTTTAGTTGATAAGGACTGGTGTGGGAGGTCCTTCTATGTGCTGCTTTTATTGGTTAGTGAATAAAGAGACTGCCTTGGCTTGTTGGTAGGGTATAACTTAGGTAGGCGTGGGGGGTGGGGGACTGGACTGAATGCTGGGAGAAGGAAGGCGGAGGAGAGTCACCATGGAGCTGCTGCCAGAGATAAACATGCTGAAATTTTGCTGGTAAGTCATGACTTCATTGTGATGCACAGATTAATGGAGATGAGTTAAATTAAGATGTAAGAGTTAACCAATAAGAAGACAGAGTTAATGGGCTAAGCTTAACTAATAAATAAATAAATAAATTAATTAATTAATTAATAATCTGTGTGATTATTTAGGGTATAAGCTAGCCAGGCAGCCGGGATGAACAAGCAGGCCCTCCTCCTACAAATTGGCACCCATGTGGCCAACTAAATCCACATAAAACCTGAGAGGGCTTGAAAAGGAATTCTAGAAAAAAAAATACAGAGTTTAACACAACTTCCTGCTGTTTGCTGGTGGTATGCTGCAGCTCCTTTAAAAAAGGTTTTCCTGACTCAGCAGCAGCAGCAGCAGAAAAAAAAAAGCCACACCATTTTGAAATGCAGGCTTTCTGGGATGTGCTGCCAGTGCAACCTCTGGCTTTTTTGGGAGACCAAGTATTTGGATGGGGTTTGTGAGCAGAGTGCTGTGGTTTGCTTAATGGTGACTTGGACTGGCTGTGTGCCTCAAAGTGGGGCAGTGTGTATGGCTCAGAGGCTTAAGCAGCTCCGCCATGCTGGACTGGGTGGGACAAGCATGCAGTACTGTATTTGACCTAGTAATTCCACAGTCTAAATTTTAAGAAGTACTTAGCATTTTAAAAAGCACTCATAGATAGTAAAGAACTACAGATATGCAATAAAGACAAGTCCAGATGAGTCATAGTGTTCGATAAATGTAGGCTTGGAAGAGAGAAGTAGGCATAGAGAGTCATGATTTATAAAAAAAAGGGGGGAGTCTTTAAAGACACAGAGTATAGGCAGTCATAGATTAAAGGGAGTAAACAAAGAATAAGCCATGTAAAGATGTAAAATTCACAGAGAGTCTGGATTATGTATATTATTGTGTTTCCTTTTAATTTTTTGGCTGTGCAGAAGCTAAGTATGGAGAGACATTTCATTGTATGAACTGCTAAGTTAAACCAACATAAAGGTATCTTGATTCCAAAATTTGAATCTAAGGATATGTTGCTTTGGAAAAGAGGTTCTTCTCTTATTTCCACAGAGGATGAGAATTTGTCGATTCACTCCAGGCTAATAGTTTAACAGAGTAAAAACCCCTGAAAGGTCACCCTGAACACCCTCAAAAAATTACTTCATTCAACTGCTGACTGAGATGAGCCTAGCACACAGAATATACCATGAAAGGGCTGATTCACAGCATGCCCAAACAGCAGAAAGCAATATGGACATAGCAATGCCAATATTCCAAAATATTGTTTATAATTATTTGTTTACATTTAAAGGGGAATATGCTATAGAGATGAATAATTTGCTTTGGTATGGATCTTGGTTTATCAATACAAATGTAAGGTAAATTTTGTTATACTGTATATGTATATTTCTTCCCTTGATTAAGGTATTATGTTTGTGTAGTTCATTTAAAAATGTAATGTATAATTAAGAAATATAAGTTAATTGATACTCATCTATAATAGTCAATCCTATAGTTATGTTAGTTAGATTTTTCTAGATGTATAGAGATATATTTCAGTTAGTTAAGTATTTTTCAAATCTTTCAGAGACCTTCAGAATATGTCATTTAAAATGTTTCCATAGCTTAGGACTTTTCATGACAGTGAGACACATCTGCTCTTGGCAGCACCAATCAGTTCAAAAGAAAGATGGGTATCAAAGAGGCTCCTTATGGAGTTTGCTAGCCATTTGAGCAAGAAACTGCTCTTGTCTGGACTGCTTAACTGAACATGCAGGATCCACAGAGATATGACTGCTAAACTTGACTAAAGGTGAGATGATCCTTCAGGATTCTGCTTCACAAAAGAGTCTGCTACACATTCTACAGGACACAAAAAAATATGATGGACAAACTGCAGCTATAGGTGGAACTGTCTTTGAAATTTCCTGCTTTGTAAAAAAAGTCAGCTGGATACTATTGGCCTGTGGGCTAAAGATGGATGCCCCAATGGTAGAGAAAAACTTTGGGTGACTGTCTAGGCAGTGAGATGTCTCTGTCAATTCTAAAGTTGTAGAAGTTGCTTACAATGTACTTCCTGTTTACTTAGGTAATATCATATCCTTCTGGAGTCTTTGATGGAGTTGAAGAATATATAGTTATAGTTTTCCTTAGTTATGATAAAAGATAAAGTAGATATAAATATTATAATTGTAATTCTTGCTTGATAACTGTTTTCTTATATGTAATTTTACTATGTTAAAGTTAAAGCCTTCCTTTTTGTTTAAATAGAAAAGGGGAAATGATGTGGGATGTCCTTCTGCCTATGTATTGCTTTTATTGGTTAATGAATAAAGAAACTGCCTTGGATTGTTGATAGGGCAGAACTTAGGTAGGCATGGAAAACTGGACTGAGGGCTGGAAGAAGGAAGGTGGAGAAGGGTTGTCATGGAGCTGCCACCAGAGATAGACATGCTGAAACTATGCTGGTAGGCCACGACCTCATGGTGATGCACAGATTAATGGAGATAGGTTAAATTAAGATGTGAGAATTAGTCAATAAGAAGCTAGAGCTAATGGATCAAGCAGTGATTTAATTAATACAGTTTCTGTGTGATTATTTTGGGTCTAAGATAGCCGGGCAGCCAAGATGAACAAGCAGGCCCTCCTCCTACAAAGGACCACCTCTAGATAAAGAGCTGCAGGTAACTGAGAGCTGCCAAGAGGGGGAGAATTAGTCTTCTCCAGGGATATACTAAACCCCTGCTAGTTTATCCACTTCCAAGTGGTAAGTCTTAAACAAATGTATAAAATGATCAACACTAAATAGGAGCTTTACTTGTATGGGACTTGTAGTGCAGTGTGTGTGTGTGTGCATGTGTGTGTGTAAGAAAGAAAGAGAGAGAATAATTAAAATTGTCATGAGTTCGAGAGGCCATATTGAAGAACATGGAAGAGTTGTGGCTGGGAGAGGAAGGTGTGGAAATTAGTGCAAAAACAGTACTTACAAATGAAATTCTCAAAAATTGTTTTCAAAAAGCAAAATCCATTGTGTAATGAAAGGGTTATAAAGATATGTAATACCCAAAAGAGCTTGATTAGATCCAGAGAAAAAAACAATTATTAATGATGTGGAAGCATAGATTAGACAGTGAAAGAGCAAAAGAAGGATACGACTCTTCACAGCTCTAGGAAGAATAGTGGAGACCTTGAAGAGAAGACAGCTAAAGGCTCTAGAGAGCTGATGAGATCCATCTGTGTTTAGTCCCAGAGGTCCCAGTGTCTCCCCAAAACCACAAATGATAATTTTTTCAGAACATGATAAAACTTGTACAGATAAAGGGACAGTGAGATATTTAAGTTATTTAAGTGGTTAAAAGCCCTTCAAACCTGATGACCTGAGTTTTATTTCAAGAGACCCTAAGCTGGTTTGAATGAAATGTCTCCACATCCAAGAAGTATTTGAATACTTTGAAACAGTTGTCGATAGTGTTTGAGGAGTCTTAGGGGTATAATCTTGCTGGAGAAATAGGGTCACAAACCACTTACCATTGCCAGTTAAAACTCTCAATTTTTTTTTCTTTTTGTGGTTTGAGATCAGTTAGCTCTTAGCATCCAGTTCCAGTTGCCATGTCTGCTGTGGCATATCTCCACCATCACAGTCTCTGAAACCATAAACACAATGTAAACTTGCTTCTGTAAGTTATGTTGGTCATGGTGTTTTATCATAGGAATAGAAAAACAGCTAATATAGACACGCATGGTGGAAGGAGAGAACAGAGGTCTGAAAATTGTCCTCTGACAGCCACAGACATGCCATGGCACATTTGCAGTCCCCACACCATTCTTACTTCTCTTCCTGGACACAGAAATAAATAGGAGTAAAATAGAATTGTTCACAGATGATTGAAGGCAGTGAGTAGGTTAGCCATAGTTTCCATGATTCTCAGATAGAAAAAGAAAACATCCTGCTTTCCTTTGCACAATTTTCTTTTGATTAGGAGGTCTTCATAAACATTGTTCCCTTAATCCCAGCCCTCGGGAGGCAGAGGCAGGCGGAGCTCTGTGAGTTTGAGGCCAGCCTGATCTACAAGAGCTAGTTCCAGGACAGGCCCCAAAGCTACAGAGAAACCCTGTCTCAAAAAAAAATTAATTAATAAAAAAATGAACATTGTTCCCATAAGTCACTATGCTGTTGTTAGTGGAAATAGGGATGCCTGCTGGCATAAGATTTTATTCTGGCTTTGGGGACATCTTAAAAATCCAGAACTGTTTGGACTGCCCACAGGGCAGGGAACCCTGACTGCTTTTTGGACTGGAGAGGGAGGGGAAGAGGAGTGGGGCGTGGAAAGTGGGGGGAGGGGAGGGCAAAGGGAGGAGGGGAGGAGGTGGAAATTTTTAATTAAAAAAAATTTTAATAAAAAAAAATCCAGGACTGTGCAAACGTGTATGTCTCTTAGACAACATGTGCTTCTTGTGGGTTTTCTTTGTCTCCTTTTCTTCTATTTCTTGTGTCTTATTCTGATTTGTTTGTTTTAGTTTATCATATTTTATCATTTTTATTATGTACATGCTTCCTGTTTATTCTTAAATGCGAGACAGGAAGGGGGTAGACATGGATGGGAGGGAACGTGGGAATGATCTTGGAGGAGTTGGAGGAGGAAAAACTGTAATCTGAATCTAATGTATGAAAAAAATCTATTTTCAATGAAAGAAAAATAGAAAATAATAAATCCAGGACTCCACACAAAGAGGATACCATAACAGAGTAGAGGATCATCATCTTCCATGTTGCTTCTCTTTGTGACCTTGTAATTTCTCAAGTTCTCGATCCTCAAGTGCTTGCCTATTTCTCTTGTAACACCAGAAATACCTCTGAGCTTGTATAGTTGATCTCTTAGCATATACTGTCTTTTCTCTCTGCAGATTCAAAGGGTCATTATTTTTATGAGCCAAAATCGTGACTCGAATATTAAATAAGTAGAATAACATTTACCTTATTCCACTGTATTCACCCATAGGCACACACTGACATATACACATATATACACGGGTATACATGTTAGCACATGTGTTCAAGTAATTACGAATATTGGAATAGAAGAAACCATTAGAGAAAGCCACCAAAAAGACTGGAGGGCAAAGGGATCATACAGCTGGCATACTGAGGGATGATATTCTGATGAATCAGCAAAGGTCAAGCATGTGACTAGGAAAAAAGAATGACCATCAAGCTTACTCATTTCCACTTGGCAGTTCTGATGAGCCACACGAAAATATTAATGAGGAAACTCCTGGTCTCCTTGTTCATGAGCAAGGTGGGCAAATTCACTTAATGCTAAAATTTAGTCTATACTAAGTTCCTATCTCTACATCTGTCATGAACTGTCGTCTTGGTAGCCAGCACTCATCAAAGCCTTCAGTATCTCAATCAGCAAACAGAAGCCCACAGAAGTCTGGCATAGCACTCCACCTTGCTGCCTTGGCTTTCTGTCATTCCTCCCTGTGGTCTACTGGCCTTCAGTCATCTACTCCCCAGGTCACAATCTGGGCTTTGTGCGCTGACACTTTACCTCTGAAATCCCAGCTCCAAAGTCCCATTCTTTGTGAACAAAGCCTCACTATTTTAGCTTTTGAACATTGTGACTTCCGTACAATTACTCTTCACAGGGATCTCAGTTCTGTAGAGTCCACATCTATGAACTCCTTAGGATGTTCATCCATTCCCAACTGAGTTTAGATGCTACCTTGCGGTGAGAATTCTGAATTCTACTTCTTGAGTATACCAGTCAGTATCCTGATTTCCATCTCCATTGACACCACTCTAGTTTAACCAATGTTTCTGTTACCCAGAAGGCTTCAATAATACCTATATTGCTGCTTTTCCGATGCTATGGTTTCCAACTTACTTTCCTATCCGTTCTCTGCACAGTTGACAAGAACGATCATTCAATGACCAAACCATCCCTACTTTGAAAACAACTGACTTCTATGCAAAGTATCCCTTAAAGATTTCCCATGAGATGTATCTGCATCCCTCACAGACATCTTTCTTACCCTCCTCGCCCTATATGACTCCCACATTTTGAGTAGACTGGGTCACTCTGGTTTATTCAGTGCGGCACATCCCCTCTCTCACCTCTGACTTCTATAGCTGCATCTGTCAGCTTCTCTTCTCAGAAGAGTCTTTTGTGCTCTACCTTCTCCCATCTCTTCTTCAATCCTAAGCATCCTTTGTACTGCTTCTACACCCACATCTAAGCTTCTCCTAACCTCCAGGTCTGAGTTACTCCCAAGATGCTTGGACTTGCACATCACTGTGCTATTCAGTATCTCACAACTATTAATGCAGTCCTGGGTACCTCATTAGACTAAGATATGCAAAAACTGGGGTAGTATCTACGCAGAGCCTGAACCATAGCCACTATTCAATAAATAACTAAATGTTTAAAATTAATAAAAATGAGTTGGCTGTAGATGCATTAAATATTCATAGTCTCAAATCTAGTTTCATACTCATTATGAAGCCAGATGATGGAGCCCTAGTCACCATCCTAAAAGTTGTTGGAAAAGTAAGTATTTATAAAATTCATATAGAATTTTTATGTATATTACTTTAATTAAATATTGAAAGGTAAAAATTATATACTTTTAAAAGGACATGCACATGTAATCTTGCTAATCCCTGTATTGAAAATTAATTTCCTAATTTCACATCAGCTTCTCTTTGAAGAACTTTCTTTATCTCTCTCAGTGTAATGGAAGGTGACTTTCAGAGAGAGGAAGTCGACTTTTCTGTCCTGTTAGTCTTCTAACAGTCTACCTTCATCGCAGCACTGACTTTATATAAATGCAGTCTGTGCCACAGAACTGTCTTCTTAAACCTCACTGCTGAATTTACTCGTACCACAAATGTGTGAGTTGACCGAGAGCACTGGTGTTCATTTCTCTGCAGGTCTCCTCATAAAAGTGGAAGTGTCAGATGATGATAATTCTGTCTCCATTAAATGTCTATTTTAAAAAAAGGCAGGCAAATTGGAGGAACATAAAAGTTAGCAAGAGACATGTAAGAATAAAAGAAAAATGCTAGGCTTTCATAACTGATAACACATTGATAACATCCTCGAAGACCATCATACCATAGCCAGCTCCTTGCAGCTGAAAGGAGTGAGGTCCTGCTGCTGTGGCAGAGAAAAGTGTCTATCTGATGAAAACTGGACTGATGAAGGCCTTGCACTTTCATAACACAGGAAAGTTGGTAAGGCATATCTATGCGGGTACCTTCAAACTTTGGGTTAATAACAATTAGAGGAATATCTAATACAAAATACAAATTGCTGAGTCCAACTCCCAATATTCTCATGTATGGGTGGCCTTTTTGTTTATTTTTCTTGTATTCTATTCATATTGCTGTTGTTTTGAGAAAAGGCTTACTGCATGGCTCAGGCTGACCTTGAACTCAGTGCAACCAACTCAGCATCACAGGTCTTGGGATTATAAACTGCTATTTGACTTTTCCTGGGGTGATGTGAACACATGTCTATTTACCTCCATGAAGTGCTGAGGACAGAAATGATTAGCCCAAGTCTAATACAGTGAACCAGTGGGTTCATTGAGCTTCTCGGGTTCATACGAAACAGTGAACTGATAGGTTAACTGAGCTTCCTTGCAGGAGCATGGGTGACTCAAAGAAGAAAACTACATCACCAAAATCCACTCAGGCACAGTGACAACTCACAAATGCTTGAGAATAAAGTTCAAATCTCTAGAGTGCCCATAAACCCAGATGGAATTGTGCTCATCTGTAACCCCAGCACTGTCTGAGACAGAGACAGGAGGATTACTGGATTCGCTAGCTACCACGTTAGCTCCAGATTCAATGAAAGTCTTTCTAGCAGGGATTAAAATGGAGATTGATAGAGTACAACACCCAGCACTTACACCGGCTTCTGTGCACACACATGGGAACCCAGACCTGCACACATGTATATTTACAAGGCATATATTAAACTAATACACACACACACACCACATATACACACATATACAAGAAGACATTCTTTTACATGCACCTATATCTCTTCTTCTGGACTTGATGCCTCCCTGTGGGTTTAATTTTCAAGTTATAGGATTCTCAACATTCATCAAATCCCTTTGGATTTCCCCATGCTTCTGGTCTGCTCACAGCCAACCATCAACTGTAATTATCTAAAAAACATGACTTGTCTTTAAAAACGCATTCTTTCTGGAGACAAAATTACAGGGAAAAGGATTTTATTTCAGCATTATAAGAATTTTATTTTGTTGGCTCTCCTTGCATTTAATGTGTTTAGTGAGAAATCAATTATCTTTAAAATACCATTTCTCTATACATAATATTCTATCACCTTCATCCCTAACTGACACACAAAACTCTGGCTTTTAAGATTTCCTTTCTTTGCAGTGTGGGATCAACCTACCCCTGGACCCAGCAATACCACTCTTGGGAATATACCCAAGAGATGCCCTATCATACAACAAAAGTATATGCTCAACTATGTTCATAGCAGCATTGTTTGTAATAGCCAGGACCTGGAAACAACCTAGATGCCCTTCAATGGAAGAATGGATGAAGAAAGTATGGAATATATACATATTAGAGTACTACTCAGCAGTAAAAAACAATGACTTCTTGAATTTTGCATGCAAATGGACAGAAATAGAAAACACTATCCTGAGTGAGGTAAGCCAGACCCAAAAAGAGGAACATGGGATGTACTCACTCATATTTGGTTTCTATCCATAAATAAAGGACATTGAGCCTATAATTAATGATCCTAGAGAAGCTAAATAAGAAGGTGAACCCAAAGAAAAACATATAGACATCCTCCTGGATATTAACCTTCATCAGGCGATGAAAGGAGACAGAGACAGAGTCCCACATTGGAGCACCAGACTACAACCCCAAGGTCCAAATCAGGAGCAGAAGGAGAGAGAGCACAAGCAAGGAACTCAGGGCCATGAGGGGTACACCCACACACTGAGACAATGGGGATGATCTTTCGGGAACTCACCAAGGCCAGCTGGACTGGGTCTGAAAAAGCATGGGATAAAACCGGACTCACTGAACATAGCGGACAATGAGGACTGCTGAGAAGTCAAGAACAATGGCACTGGGTTTTGATCCTACTGCACATACTGGCTTTGTGGGAGCCTAGGCTGTTTAGATGTTCACCTTATTAGACGTGGAAGGAGGTGGGAGGTCCTTGGACTCCCCACAGGGCAGGGAACCCAGTTTGCTCTTCGGGCTGATGAGAGAGGGGGAGTTGATTGGGGGAGGGGGAGGGATATGGGTGGCGGTGGTGGGGTAGAGACAGAAATCTTTAATAAATAAATAAATAATAAAAAATAAAAATAAAAAAAAGATTTCCTTTCTTTGGCTATAGTATTTTATAATGTATACACTTATGGCTTCCTTTTATGCATTTAGCTAAATTTCTTCCTGTATTTTAAACATGAGTTTGTTTTTCAAGGAATTTGAGAAATTCTATATTTTCAGCATATGCTTTTTTCCTGTTTTTTCCCTCTTTGTTAGCTGAGAGACCACACAATATTTATATCAGATAGCCTGGTATCAGTCTTTAATCATTTTCGTTTTCAAATTGCATTGATCTGAGTGAGGTAACCCAGGCCCAAAAAGATGAACATGGGATGTACTCACTCATAATTGGTTTCTAGCCATAAATAATGGTCACGGAGTATATAATTGGTGAACCTAAAGAAGCTAAATAAGAAGGCGAACTCAAGGAAAAACATATAATTATCCTCTTGGCTATGGGAAGTAGACAAAATTGCCGGGTAGAAAATTTGGGATCTTGGGGGTGGGGTGGGATGGGATTATCGGGGGATGGGGAGAGAAAAGTGAGAAGGGGAGGATGAGGGAAACTTGGGGAAACAGGAGGATTGGGATAAGGGAAGGTTGGATAGGGGAGCACGGAAGCACAATTCTTAGTTAAGGGAGCCACCTTAGGGTTGGCAAGAGTCTTGAACCTAGAGTGGCTCCCAGGAGCCCAAGGCGAGGTCCCCAGTTAGTTCCTTGGGCAGCTGAGGATAGGGAACCTGAAATGACCCTATCCTATAGCAATGCTGACGAATATCTTGCATATCACCATAGAACCTTCATCTGGGGATGGATGGAGATAGTCACAGAGACCCACACTGGAGCACCGGACTGAGCTCCCAAGTTCCCATTGAGGAGCGGAAGGAAGGAGAACATGAGCAAGGAAGTCAGGACCACGAGGGGTGCACCCAACCACTGAGACAGTGTGGCTGATCTATTGGGAGCTCACCAAGGCCAGATGGAATGAGGCGGAAGAAGCATGGGATAAAACCGGACTCTGTTCATGGCGAACAATGAGAAGCCAAGGACAATTATGGCCCTGGGATTTGATCCTACTTCAAGTTCTGGCTTTGTGGGAGCCTAGCCAGTTTGGATGTTCACCTTCCTAGACATGGACGGAGGGGGGAGCACCTTGGACTTTCCACAGGGCAGGGAACCCTGACTGCTCCTTGGACTGGAGAGGGAGGGGGAGAAGAGTGGGGGGAGGGGGAGAAGGGTGGAAGGAGGGGGAGGGAAATGGGAGGCGGGGAGGAGGGGGAAACGTTTTTTTTTCTCATTAAAAAATTAATAAAAATAATTGCATTGATGTGTTTCATGCTCAGTGTTTTCTCCCTGTTTCCTTTCCCATACCCACCCCTTGCACTCTTCCCTTTTTTTCCTTCCTTTCCCTAATCTTCTCTCCATTCCCTTTCTCTTCTCTGCTTTTGTGGTTCTGGGCAAGAAGCCATGGACCTTAGAAATGGTTGGCAAGAGTTCTACTATTGATCTATAACTCTAACACTTCTAGCCCTGGTTCAACTGTGTCCTCATCATCTCCAATATACTGTTAAATGCATCACATGACACTGTGTAATCTTCATTTAAACAATTTATACTAATTCACCATATCTTGGCTTGCACTTCAGGCAGAAGCCTTCCACCCCATCAGAGGCCAGGCAAATTTCCAGAAAACCAGGTAAGCCCTATCTCCCCATCCCTGCCCTGTTTACATTAGCCCAGCTTAATGGGAAGTGCCCCTCCCTCTCCTTGTCACCTTATTCTGGCCAACACCTCTAGGAAGCCAACATTCTGAGTCACAGGTAAGACTGCCTCAAGCCATGCCTGCACTTTCCCAGCGTAACTCCAACTTCTCTTCTTCTTCTCATTCACATATCCCATGGCCTACACCTCTGATAGAAACCTTCCACCCCATCAGAGGCCAGGCCAGTCTTCTGAACCCAGAGATCAGGCCAACTTCCTAAAAACAAGATAGAAACTTCCTACCCAACCAAAAGTCAAGTCAGGATCCTGAACCTCAGAGAACCCTTGGCCAGAACAGAAAACACACACAGAGCCAGAACTCCAGCCCCAAACTTAGGCAGCAAATCCATGCTGTGCCATAGGCCATCCAGACCATCAGAAGTGTAGCCTCCCATTCAGGTAAAGACTTTCTACTCAACTAGAGTCCATAGCATCCAGAAGACCAGATAGAAAACAAAACCAAGAAAGAAAACACCCATCCAACAAAGACAAATTCAGAAATTGGCACCTAGACTTACACAGATGCCTAAGCATAAGTGCAAAAGCAAAAACAACAATAGTCAGGGCAATAGGCGACCACCAGAGTCCAGTTATCCTACTACAGCAAGGCCTGACTATTCCAACACAGCTAAAATATAAGAAAACAACCTTCAAGCCAACTTTATTATGACAACAGAGGTCCTTAAAGAACAAATGTATAAATCCCTTAAAGAAATCAAGAAATAAAAAATTGAAGGAAATCAATACATTTCTAAATAATATCAAAAAAACAAGAAGCAAACAAACAAATACTTGAAGGAAATGAATAAAACTGTTCAAGACCTGAAAATGGATTAGCAGTAATAAAGAAAACACAACTGAGGAATTCTGGATTTGGAAAATCTAGGTGAGCAAACAGGAACTATAGATGTAGGCATCACCAACACAATATAAGGCATGGAAGAGGGAATCTCAGGAGTTGAAGACACAATAGAAGAAATAGATATATAAGTCAAAGAAAATGTTAAATCTAAAAAATTCCTAACACAAAACATCCAGGAAATCTTGGACACTATGAAAAAAACCAAACCAAAGAATAATAGGGGAGCCGGGCGGTGGTGGCGCACGCCTTTAATCCCAGCACTCAGGAGGCAGAGGCAGGTGGATCTCTGTGAGTTCGAGACCAGCCTGGTCTACAGAGCTAGTTCCAGGACAGGCTCCAAAGCCACAGAGAAACCCTGTCTCGAAAAACCAAAAAAAAGACTAATAGGAATTTCAGCTCAAAGGCCGAGAAAATATATTCAACAAATTCATAGAAGAAAATTTTCCTTACCCAAAGAAGGAGATGTGTTGTAGCGGAGCAGGCCCCTTGTTTGTCCCTGCCACCTGGCTAGCTTACACCCAAAATAACCACACAGAAACTGTATTAATTAAAGTACTGCTTGACCATTAGCTCTAACTTCTTATTGGCTAACTCTTACATATTAGTTTAACCTATTTCCATTAATCTGTGTATCGTCACATAGCAGTGGCTTACCAAAGATTTTAACAGGTATCCATCTCTGGTGGAGGATCCATGGCATCTCCATGACTCTGCTTTCTTTCTCCCAGAATTCAGTTCTGTTTTCTCCACCTACCTAAGTTCCTCCCTATCAACTAAACCAAGCAGTTTCTATATTCATTAACCAATGAAAGCAACACAGAAACAGAAGGAACTCCTACACCAGAGATGCCTATAATACAATACAATAATCATACAAATCACCAAATAGACTAAACCAGAATTGAAAGACCCCTCCTCACATAAAAATCAAAATACTAAACCTACATAACAAAGAATATTAAAAGCTGCAAGAGACAAGGACCAAATAACATAAAAAGACAGATATATTAGAATTACACCTGACTTCTCAAAGGAGACTCTTATAAAAGCCAGAGGGCCTGAACAAATGTTTCCCAGGCTTGAAGAGACCACAGATGTAAGCCCAGAGTACTATACCCAGCAAAGTCTTCAATCATCATAGATGGAGAAAATGAGATATTTTATGATAAAGTCAAATTTAAACAATATCTATCACAAATCCAGCCCTACAGAAGGTACTAGAAGGAAAACTCCAACCCAAGGTTAGCTACATTCATGAAAATACAGGCAATAATTTTGCACCAGCACAATTCAAAAAAGAAGCATACACATGCACACACTACCATCACCACCAACTACAACAAAATGATCGGAAATAAAAATTATTGGTCGCTGATCTCTCTATATATCAATGGACTCATTTGCTCAATAAAAAAGACATGGATGAAAAAACAAGATTCATCTTTCTGCTGCAAACAAGAAATACTCCTCAACATCAAAGATAGACATTCCTCAGAAAAAAGGGTTAGAAAAAGATTTTCCAAGCAAATGTCTCCACGAAGCAAACTGGTATAGATATTCTAATATATAACAAAATAGACTTCAAATCAAAATTAATCAAAGACATGGGAAAGGACACAATACTCATCAATGGAAAAATCCACCAAAATGGCATACCAATTCTCCCTATCTATGCCCCAAATACAAGATACAAGAGTACTCTCATTTAAAAAAAAAAACACTACTAAAATTTAAATCACACATTGGCCCTCACTAATTGATAGTGAGAGACTTCAAGGCCCCACTCTTACCAATGGATCGGTCATCCAGACAAAAACAGAACAGAGAAATACTTGGGATAACAGACTTAAGAACCAAATGAACCTAACAGATATCTACAGGACATTTCAAGCAAACACAAAAGAAAACACCTTCTTTTCAGCACATTATGGAAAAGTCTCCAAAATTGACCACCTACTCGGTCACAAGGCAAGTCTCAATAGATGCAAGAAAATTGAAATAATTTCCTACATCCTATCAGAACATGTCTGATTAAATCTGGATTTCAACAACAGAAACAACAGAAAGTCTACTCAAGAAAACTAAACAACTCTTTACTGAATTGCCACTGGGTCAAGGAAGAAATAAAGACAGAAATTAAAGACTTCTTAGAATTCAATAAAAATGAATATAACCCAAACTTATGGGACAAAGTGAAAACTATACTAAGAGGAAAGTTCATGGCAATAATAAGTACCTTCATAAGGAATTTGAAGAGATTTTATACTACCAACTTAACAGCACATCTGAAAGTTCTACAAAAAATAAACAAAAAACACAAACAAATCCAAGAGTAGATGGCAGGAAATAATCAAACTGAGAGCTAAAAGTAATAAAACATAGAGAACAGTACAAAGAATCAATGAACAAAGAGTTGTTTATTTGAGAAAAACAACAAGATAGACAAACCTTTATTTAAATTAGCCAAAGGACACAGTGAGAATATCCAAATTAACAAAATCAAAAATGAAAAGAAGGACATGACAACAGACACTGAAAAAATTCAGAGAATCATTGGGTCATACTTTAAAAACTTGTGAACCAAAAAATTGGAAAATCTAAAATAAATAGACAAAATTCTCGATAGATGTCTATTACCAAGATTAAATCAAGATCAGATAAACAATTTAAATAGGTTTGTAGTTTATAACTCCTAAGGAAATAAAAGCAATCATTGAAAGACCCCCCCCCAAAAAAAACCCTAGGGCCAGATGTTTTCAGCACAAAATTCCACCAGACTTTTAAAGAAGAATGAATACCAATACTCCCTCAAAATATACCACAAAAATGAAATAGAAGGAACATTGTCAAATTCTGTCTACAAGGCTACAGTCACCCTGATACCCAAACCACACAAATATTCAACAAAGAAAGTGGGAGAGATGTGGAAACATAGACCTCAGCAGTGAGGAAGCCATCAGGGAAGATATTGGAAGAGTGTGTTTGGCTTAAAGAAAATAATTCAGAAGTCTCAAGAAAGGGGTTTGGTATCAGGTTATTGAAACAAAAGGACCAGCATGCCTGTGGAGGAAGTAAGCAGCCAGATCACCCAGAGTCTTATCAATCATGTGGATCGTGACTATGCTCAGACAACTCTGAAGCTGAATGAGGAAACTTGAGTCAGGACTACCCTGAAAAGAGCTACTTGTTTCACTCTGAGACTAGATTAGAGTCGTACTTCAATCTCTGTGGTGATTTTAGTCAACAGGCCAGGGAGCATGCTTTCTACAGTGCAGAAGTTGGTGTGACTACATTGTCACCTTGACTGTAGCTGACATATCAGACCCTTGCCTGAATATCAGGCTTTGCTTATCAGGCCTATCCTACACCACGTGAGTGACAGTAAATTTCACTGTTTCATGAAATTTTTCTGAAAGTACAAACTGTGGAATCAAAAGGTCTTAAATTCATTCCAAGTCTCTGGTTTCTCTTCTGAAGGGAAGTCAATCGCACACATCAATTAATTATGAATCTTCAATGGCCTACTGCCAGCATAAGTTTGAATTCCTTTGATTATTTCAAGTGTAATATTTTCTCTGTATATCATTTTTTTCTATTAAAGATGCAGCCAAATTTGACCATTAAAATCATTGCCCATTTCACAGCTAGAAAAAGTCAGCATGAATCTTCTGTCAAGTTTCTTAGTATAAGCCTAAATTTCTATTTGCTTACAGCCTTAAAAGCTAACTTCATCATAATGAAAATGAGAAATAATGATGGGATACTGACGAAAAGGTAGAAAGCTTGTTTATGTGCAATCTTAAAGTAAGTACTGCCTTTTGCTGATTGTATATTTGCCCAGACAGTCAGTGGAACCCAGTGCTTTTTCCAATGACAATTGCTAATGGACATTTCTTGTAGAATAGTGGAAAATCCTAACAGAATTTCTAGTACGGGTAAAATGATGGCTCAGCCATGGTAGTCTACTGTTTGGACTATGTGTTACATTAGTTGCTTGTGCACAGGTTTTGGATAACAGCCGCTGTAGTACTACAACAGCTGAAGGTTGAGTTTTCCATTTATGTTGGATGCTCCTTGGGAACATGAAATGATGCCGTTCTGACTGAAAAATGGGAATGCCATGTATTTGTGCCCTCTTTACTGTTCTCTCATTTATTCTAGGGCCCAAACACAGGTGAAGATGATCAAAACTGCTGCGCTAATGATGCCGATTCTCACAGACTTGCTTGAGACAAACACTTCACCAGGTATGTGGTTCACACCTGCAGTCTCAGCACTGGAAAGCTAAGGCAAGGCTGCTGTCAGTGCCAAGAAAGCCTGGGCTACAAGTTCCATGGCAGCCTGGGCTAGGAGCGAGATTCTGTCTCAAAATGAAACTAAACTAAAGTAACAAGAAAAAAAAAACAGGAAAACACATAAATTCTTGTGGAGTGATTTCTCATTCATTCAATCACTAAAATAAGAAACATATTAATATGGAATTGTACTAACTTACTGTACTGGCTAATTTTGTGTGTCAAGTTGACACAAGTTGGAGTAACCAGAGAGGAAGAAGCCTCAGTTGACCACATGACTCCCTGATCAATTACTGATCAGTGGGGGAAGGTCCAGCCCATGGTGGGTGGTGCCATCCCTGGGTTGGTGGTTCTGGGTTCTATAAGAAAGCAGGCTAAGCAAGCCATAAGGAGCAAGCCAGTAAGCAGCACCTCTCCATTGCTTCTGCATCAGCTCTTGCATCCAGGATCCTGGCCTATTTTTGAGTTCCTGTCCTGACACCCTTCAGTGCTGAACAGCAATGTTGAAGTGCAAGCCTCCTCCCAACTTACTCTTTGGTCGTGGTGTTTTGTCACAGCAATAGAAATCCTAGCTAAGACACTTACATCCAGAAAACCAGAGATGGGTCCCAAAACATGAAAGACACCAAAATCCTATAAACAAGATCATCACTACCAGTGGCAGCCTCCATTCATTCTGCTGGTAATTTCTGGCAGGCACTGATGGCTTGCTGCTAAAGAACGCGATGAAATCTGCTTGTTTGCTTTTGTCTATGTAACTATAACTAGCCTTTGGTCAGATTGATGAGATTCTTAAACCAACATAGGGAGGCAAGGTTTATCCTGCCTCACGGTCTCAGTTTTCAGCTTCTGGTTCTCTGTCCACATAACGTTAAGATCATAGCAGGACAGAACCATACCACATGGGTACAGTGGAGTGAACATGCTCCTGCTAGGTCCTGTTGCTCAGGAAGCCAAGAGCAGGGGGAAAAGAAATGCCTTTCAAGGCATGATCCCAGAGACTGGCCACACTACGCAGTTTCTGACACCTCCTAATAATCCATTCAGTGAAGAATTTAGCAATAAATTAATATATTGACTTGATCAGACTCCTCATCAATAACTTTCCAAAAGCCTATCAACTGGCCACCATGCCATTAACCGCAGCACTGTGTGTGTGTGTGTGGGGGGGGATTTCATATTCCACGTCTTTCCCACAACTGACCTTTAATTACAAGAAAAATGTGTTTATTCTCAGTGCTTCCGCTCCATCCTCAGGATCTTAGTCAACTTAGTCCCTCTTCTAAATATCAGGCCTTCTAGCGCATAGTGATTTCTGCCATTTTGATTTGTCTTTCTGTTGTATTTATCTTTTTCATGATAGGAATGAATCATTAAGAAATAAGAGTTTGAAATAAAAAAGAAAACTGTCCAGGTAATGTCAATTAGTTCAGTGATTCCTCCATTTCATGAACGTTTGCAATATCCTGGCTAGACCAGTCCTCAGACTCACTGTGTGCAACCTTTTCCCTGAATCACCACTGTAGAAGGGCTTAGAAGGATGTTGGGGCATCAGGAAAACAGGAGCAGGATAAAATGGTCTTTCAAAGAGAGCAGCAACTAAGTGCAACACCACCGAAGTCTTTATGGGAGCTCCCGACTCAGCGCCGAGCACTTCAGAGTCTTGCTTCATTTAGTCCTCCATTCTCCCTGACATTTTCATGTGAGCATTATTTCAGCTTCCAGTTTTCCAAAGACTTAAAAAGCTTGCTTCAGCCATGCAGCCACACGCTGGATCCATGCAGCCCTGAGCTAGAATTTATGATGGCACCTCAGAATCTGCCACTTAAAGCTAAGTGTAACAGGAAACCAGAGTTAAGCACCAGGATGTTGTGGACTCTAAAGAGAGTTGCTTTTACTCAGATGTTTTCTGAGCCAAGCAGTAAAAGCCTGAATAGATGTACACACTATATGCACATATCTTCTAAAAGTGGGTCTGAATATTTTACTAGAGAACACTGCTAACAATACAAATTACTCAGCATCAGCGGCAAAGAAGCCTTGTTCACTCTGCATCAAAATGACATAGGGTTCAGATTGAATGCAGATATCTGGCTTTCAGGTTCAGAATCACTGGTGCTGATAATGCATGCTAGTGCTCTGATCTGAGGCCAGGGCTCTCCAATGTGGTAGGATCCTTTAATATTGGGGACATTAGAAACCACCTATTACATACCAACAATTTCTAGACTCTGGTCCTGAGCAATAAAGAGAACTCAGTCCTGGCTCCTAAGGTGCCCATATTCTGTTGGGAAAATAAAATAACATAAACAGATAAAGAAGTCAATGGATAAGTGCAAAGGAGAAAATAAGGGGCAAGGTGGGTAAGTGTGGCAGAACAGGGTAGATTTTACATCATCAGGATAGTCAAACAGTTACTTTAGTACCAAAGAGGTTGGGGAATAAACCCTGGGACATTAATTACCAAGTCTCTGAAGAAGATTTTGTTTGCCTGGTGTGCTGAGAAAACAGAAAGCAGTTTTGGATAGGAGAAGAGAATTATGGCACTAGATGGTACCCGAGGCAGAGAAAGAGTATCAGAGCACATTGCTTGGCAAAGGCCATTGCAGTGTCAATATATGAGATCAGAAAATACAGACATCTCCTTTATATTTTAACAAATCATCCTGACTGCAGAGGGGTTCCTGTGAGGAAACGGTGGCAGCAGGGAGATCAAGCAAAGGCTACATTTACTGTCTAGGCAAGAGAAGACGTTAGCCTAGCATGACAGCCCAGTGGTAAGGAAAAGGTTAAGAGCAAAATTAAGAAAACATGCATTACTGTTTTTTGAATGTAATGAATTGTAGAATACATCAAGAAAAAGATATAATGTTTGTGAATTTGGAACGTAGTAAATTTGCTGTAGATTAATTCCTCTCCCAGAAAACTCCCAGTGGGCAACTGTGTGATGCCTAACCAAAGAAACATCTTCATGGAGGTAAAAAAACAAAACAAAACGAAACAAAAACCTGGAATGCATAGTCCAAATGACAATGATTTATGAAAATCCACATTTTGCCTGACATGATACATGACATATGAAGCATGCCAGGATCTAGACTCAGAGGAAAAAGAGCCTGACTCCTCAAGTCATTCCTATCACTAAAGAGCCTGACTCCTCAAGTCATTCCTATCAGTAAAGAGCCTGACTCCTCAAGTCATTCCTATCAGTAAAGAGCCTGACTCCTCAAGTCATTCCTATCAGTAAAGAATGACACTTCCAGTTCTAAAAAAAAATCCCATGATTTTGACATAGTAACTTAAACTGCTTATAATAGCTTTCAAATGTTTACCTCATTCCATCTTCAGAAGAACTTTCTACTATTCTTATTAAGTTTTGTACTTGTATTTTATTCAATAAGAGCAATGTAACTTTGTGCGCACTCTTAACGCATAAATTTTTATTTAACACTATTAGCTTTCCTTAGAATTGATGGACTAGTTTGCCTAATTGTCTTTATATGGTACATATTTTCCTTTTTTTTGTTTTTTTCATATTTTCTTATTCTACTTCCTTTCTTTTACTACTGAATTTCCAGATCCAGTAACAAAAACACCATGGACTTGCGATGTACTTGACACTGACCTTGAACTGTTGACCCTGCCCCCACATGCAGGGTAATCCTAGGTTCTGTGGGATTACAGGACTGTGGCACCATTGTCTGGCCTCATTCTTGTCCTTTTCCAAAAAGCATGTTCCCTACTTGTCTTTTCTCACAAACTGTGTCAAGTCATTCTCCGGTACATCCTGTACGAGAAATAACTGAATTTAAATTTGTAAGATGACCTTTACAGACCTATTTTGTACTTTGTATTCTTTATGTTTACCTCCGTTTGTGTTGGTCTTTGTGTAGAAATGTGTCTGTGATTTCAACACTTGAGGACAAGTTGACCTTATAGAGCCTTATCTAATAAGGGTTGAGCACATTAAGATTGCCCTTCAAAAATAATAATGTCTACCTACTGCGTACTGTTTTCACCTAACTCCATAGGTCAATAATTTTGATTTTCAAAGGTCTTACCTTGGAGCTTAAGTGGTGATAAATGCCTATAATCCTGGTGCTTGGGAGGAACGCTTGGGTTGTGAGATCCTCACAAAAAGCCAAACTGATGTTTTATCTTGCCTGTAGTGCTACAAGAAATTGTCATAGAAGCTTGCGGGAAAAATTGCTCAGGAAGCAGCTAAGCTTAGCAGAAATACCAAAATTTAAAACTGCCTTTTAAATAGAAGTTAAAATCATTTGGAAAAAAAATAAAGGCTATCTAAAAATCTGATGAAGAAAGGAAAAGCTATTCTGAAAACAAAACAAACTCAGATTCTTGTAGAAACTGCAATAATATTTAAAGGAATATTCTGTTACTAGATAACAGGGAGGTTAAGGTTTTTAACAGACACAAGCTCCAGCTCTTTAAAACACTGTTAACAAGAAGATGAAAAGAAACCCACACAAGACAGAACAGCTTTCTCTGGTGATTCCCAGGTAAACAACAACACAGCATGTTTTGGAATCAAAACGGAATAAGGTTCTCTATACAATCACTTCCCCATTCTCTCTTCTTCCTCCCCATGTGTGCCTTTGTAACCCACATTTCAAGCACAGGACGCCAGCAGACGTTTTTAAAGATGCTGCTGCGGTCTAAAATCAGCAGTGCCTCTGAGTGTCCAAGAGCCGACAGTCTGAGACAGTTTGCCCTTACCCCTGCAATGGTAATGGGGGCTAGAGACTCTGCAAACGGCAAATGCACTCTTAACTAGAAGGGACATTTATCTCCTTGTCAGAAGATCTCCGCTTTGAAACTTTAACTCATCTCAAATTTCCTAGGAGTTCTAATCACAATACTGCAGGGAAAAATAATACACAGCATTCCTGAACTACTTCCTGACCTCCATGTAGATATAATGTTGCACACAAGTGCTTAGAAGTCCCCAGGAGGCAGAGGCAAAGACAGATGGTTTCATCTAGATTTTACTAGCTGTTGAAATCCATATTTTCTTGATGGATGAGGATAGACTATAAACCATGTAGAGATCCCAAGGCACGAGCAGAGGAACATACCTTTTATTTTCCCCAAAATGATATTCTAGGTCTTTTGGGTAACCTAGGTTTTGTCATAGCCTTAAACTACATTGAAGGTGTCCTTCCCTCCATTCACAGGTCTCTGTTCCCGTGAATCTGTCAGAGCATGGTGAATATTCCAGAGAATAATGCCATACCCGTTCTTTTCTGATTCAGGTGAGTCTCCAAAATAGTTACCCCCTAAAACCCTGCAGACTCTGCAGTGTAGAGGACCTGGTGAAACCATGTCAGGATCTCTAGATTTATTTGTAAGGGAAACAAGATAAAAGACAGAGGAAAATCATAATAATCAAAGAATAACATGATTAACTACAAAGTTAGAGGGTTAACAACATAGAAACAAGGGTGTATTCTTATAAAAAGTCAAAATTAAGTAGTGAGAAATAAGACATTTGGGAGAAACCACAACAGGCATCAAAGAAAAATAATCACAAAATTTCCAACTGAAGGGACTTAGGTTGGGAAATTATAAGCAATGGGCTTCTTTCTCTCTGAACATAGACAGGAGAAATAAGTCTACCATAGAAGGTAGAGTACTGTATTCACAACAAAATTCTATTTCGAGAGAATACACACGTGTTCTTAGGGAATGAATCTGGAAATCTGTCTCTAAAACTGAAACAACCTCCTCTGAGCTAACAGCTATGTCAGTAGTAACTTCACATTTACTCTGTTGTTTATATTTCTCAATGGTACGTATTGCTTCTACTAACTATGGCTATGAGGATAAGATTTAGAATGTAGTTAGGAAATACATTGGTCTTGTAAAGTGGCAGAAATAAATTTTATTTATTTTTTTTTAAGATCCATTATCTTAACAGCATCATGCTTTTGGCTAGGTTTCTACTACCAGGCACAATTTCCCTCCTATTTAGTGGGCCCTACATCCAATTAGAGAAGATGTTGTTACCAATGACAAGAGTGTGCCATTCTTGATCCTTTACAAGTGTTGTAGTAGGAGCGGAGGGCCGCTTCCTGCCACCCGGCCGCCCGCACGGCTAGCTTTACCCGAAATAATTACATGGAAACTGTATTCTTTTAAACACGGCTTGGCCCATTAGTTCCAGCCTCTTTTTTTTTTTTGCATTTTTATTTATTTATTTATTTATTTATTTATTTATTTATTTATTTTTATTAAAGATTTCTGTCTCTTCCCCACCTCCGCTTCCCCTTTCCCTCCCCCTCCCCCAATCAAGTCCCCCTCCCTCGTAAGCCCAAAGAGCAGTCAGGGTTGCCTGCCCTGTGGGAAGTCCAATGACCACCCACCTCCATCCAGGTCTAGTAAGGTGATCATCCAAACTGCCTAGGCTCCCACAAAGCCAATAGGTACAGTAGGATCAAAAACCCATTGCCATTGTACTTGATGTCTCAGTAGTCCTCATTGTCCGCTATGTTCAGCGAGACCGGTTTTATCCCAGGCTTTTTCAGACCCAGGCCAGCTGGCCTTGGTGAGTTCCCGATAGAATATCCCCATTGTCTCATTGTGTGGGTGCACCCCTCGCGGTCCTGAGTTCCTTGCTCGTGCTCTCTCTCCTTCTGCTCCTGATTTGGACCTTGAGATTTCAGTCCGGTGCTCCAATGTGGGTCTCTGTCTCTGTCTCTGTCTCCTTTCATCGCCTGATGAAGGTTAATATTCAGGAGGATGCCTATATGTTTTTCTTTGGGTTCTCCTTCTTATTTAGCTTCTCTTAGAACCTGAGTTATAGGCTCAATGTCCTTTATTTATGGCTAGAAACCAAATATGAGTGAGTACATCCCATGTTCCTCTTTTTGGGTCTGGCTTACCTCACTCAGGATAGTGTTTTCTATTTCCATCCATTTGCCTGCAAACTTCAAGAAGTCCTTCTTTTTTACTGCTGGGTAGTAGTCTAATATGTATATATTCCATACTTTCTTCATCCATTCTTCAATTGAAGGGCATCTAGGTTGTTTCCAGGTTCTGGCTATTACAAACAATGCTGCTATGAACATAGTAGAGCATATACTTTTGTTGTATGATAAGGCCTTTCTTGGGTATATTCCCAGAAGTGGTATTGCTGGGTCCAGGGGTAGGTTGATCCCGAATTTCCTGAGAAACCTCCACACTGCTTTCCAGAGTGGTTGCACAAGTTTGCATTCCCACCAGCAATGGATGAGTGTACCCCTTTCTCCACAACCTCTCCAGCAAAGGCTATCATTGGTGTTTTTGATTTTAGCCATTCTGACAGGTGTAAGATGATATCTCAAAGTTGTCTTGATTTGCATTTCCCTGATCGCCAAGGAAGTTGAGCATGACCTTAGGTGTCTTTTGGCCATTTGAACTTCTTCTGTTGAGAGATCTCTGTTCAGCTCAGTGCCCCATTTTCTGATTGGGTTGATTAGCCTTTTACGGTCTAGTTTCTTGAGTTCTTTATATATTTTGGAGATCAGACCTTTGTCAGTTGCGGGGTTGGTGATGATTTTCTCCCAGTCAGTGGGTTGCCTTTCTGTCTTAGCGACAGTGTCCTTTGCTTTACAGAAGCTTCTCAGTCTCAGGAGGTCCCATTTATTCAATGAGGCCCTTACTGTCTGTGCTGCTGGGGTTATACATAGGAAGTGGTCTCCTGTGCCCACGTGTTGTAGAGTACTTCCCACTTTCTCTTCTATCAGGTTCAGTGTGTTCAGATTGATATTGAGGTCTTTAATCCACTTGGACTTGAGTTTTGTGCAAGGTGATAGATATGGATCTATTTTCATTCTTCTACAGTCTGACATCCAGTTTTGCCAGCATAATTTGTTGAAGATACTCTCTTTTTTCCATTGTATACTTTTAGCTCCTTTATCGAAAATCAGGTGCTCATAGGTTTGTGGGTTAAAGTCAGGGTCTTCTATTCGATTCCACTGGTCGACTTCTCTGTTTTTATGCCAATACCAAGCTGTTTTCAATACTGTAGCTCTGTAATAGAGTTTGAAGTCAGGGATAGTAATGCCTCCAGACGTTCCTTTATTGTATAAGATTGTTTTGGCTATCCTGGGTTTTTTGTTTTTCCCTATAAAGTTGATTATTGTCTTCTCCAGATCTGTGAAGAATTTTGATGGGGATTGCATTGAATCTATAGATTGCTTTTGGTAGAATTGCCATTTTTACTATGTTGATCCTCCCAATCCAAGAGCAAGGGAGATCCTTCCATTTTCTGGTGTCCTCTTCTATTTCTTTCTTCAAAGACTTAAAGTTCTTGTTAAATAGATCTTTCACTTCCTTGGTCAGGTTTACCCCAAGATATTTTATGCTCTTTGTGGCTATCGTGAAAGGTGATGCTTCTCTGATTTCCCTCTCGGTTTCTTTATCCTTAGTGTATAGGAAGGCAACTGATTTTTTGGAGTTGATCTTGTATCCTGCCACATTACTAAAGGTGTTTATCAGCTGTAGGAGTTCTTTGGTAGAGTTTTTGGGGTCGCTTATGTATACTATCATATCATCTGCAAATAACGACAGCTTAACTTCTTCCTTTCCAATACGAATCCCCTTGATCCCCTTATGTTGTCTTATTGCTATTGCTAGAACTTCAAGCACTATATTGAAGAGGTATGGAGAGAGTGGACAGCCTTGTCGTGTTCCTGATTTTAGTGGGATGGCTTTGAGTTTTTCTCCGTTTAATTTAATGATAGCTGTCGGCTTGCTGTAAATAACTTTTATTATATTTAGGTATGACCCTTGTATCCCTAGTCTCTCCAATACCTTTATCATAAAGGGGTGTTGAATTTTGTCGAATGCTTTTTCAGCATCTAATGAAATGATCATATGGTTTTTTTCTTTCAGTTTATTTATATGGTGGATTACATTGATAGATTTTCGTATGTTGAACCAGCCCTGCATCTCTGGGATGAAGCCTACTTGATCATAATGGAAAATTTTTCTAAAGTGTTCTTGAATTCGGTTTGCCAGTATTTTATTGAGAATTTTTGCATCAATATTCATGAGTGAGATAGGCCTGTAATTCTCTTTCTTGGTTGGGTCTTTATGTGGTTTTGGTATCAGGGTAACTGTAGCTTCATAAAAGGAATTTGGCAATGACTTTTCTGTTTCTATATTGTGAAATACATTAAGGAGTATGGGTATTAGCTCTTCTTGGAAGTTCTGGTAGAATTCTGCATTGAAGCCATCTGGTCCTGGGCTTTTTTTGGAGGGGAGATTTTTGATAACAGCTTCTAGTTCTTCGCGACTAACCGGTCTGTTTAGATTGTTCACCTGGTCTTGGTTTAGCTTTGGTATTTGGTACTTATCTAAAAAAATGTCAATTTCTTTTGCATTTTCCAGTTTTGTGGCATACAGGCTTTTGTAGTAAGATCTAATGATTCTCTGAATTTCCTCTGTGTCTGTGGTTATGTCCCCCTTTTCATTTCTGATCTTATTTATTTGCGTGTTCTCTCTCTGTTGTTTAATTAGTTTGGATAGGGGTTTGTCAATCTTGTTGATTTTCTCCAAGAACCAACTTTTTGTTTCATTGATTTTTTGGACTGTTTTCTGTGTTTCTATTTTGTTGATTTCTGCCCTCAGTTTGATTATTTCCAGTCTTCTACTCCTCCTGGGCACATCTGCTTCTTTTTTTTCTAAAGCTTTCAGGTGTGCTGTTAAGTCCCCGATGTATGCTTTCTCCGTTTTCTTTAAGTGTGCACTTAGTGCTATGAACTTTCCTCTTAGCACTGCTTTCATCATGTCCCATAGGTTTGAGTATGTTGTCTCTTTATTTTCATTAAATTCAAGGAAGACTTTAATTTCTTTCTTAATTTCTTCCTTGATCCAGGTGTGGTTCAGTAGTTGACTGTTCAGTTTCCATGAGTTTGTCGGCTTTCTGGGGTAGTGTTGTTGCATTCTAACTTTAATCCGTGGTGATCTGATAAGACACAGGTGGACACTGATATTTTTTTGTATCTGTGGAGGTTTCCTTTGTTTCCGAGTATGTGGTCAATTTTTGAGAAGGTTCCATGAGCTGCAGAGAAGAAGGTATATTCTTTCCTATTTGGGTGGAAAGATCTATAGATGTCTGTTAAGTCCAATTGCTTCATTACCTCCAATAATTCTCTTAATTCTCTATTAGGTTTCTGTCTGATTGACCTGTCCATTGGAGAGAGAGGTGTATTGAAGTCTCCTACTACTAGTGTGTGTGGTTTAATGTCTGCCTTCAGTTCTAGTAATATTTCTTTTAGATAAGTGGGTGCTTTTGTATTAGGGGCGTAGATATTCAGGATTGATACGTCATCCTGATGAATTGTTCCTGTTATAAGTATAAAGTGTCCATCTTGATCTCTTCTGATTGATTTTAGTTTGAAGTCAGTTTTGTTAGAAATTAGTATGGCCACACCTGCTTTTTTCTTAGGACCATTTGCTTGAAAGACCTTTTCCCAACCCTTTACTCTGAGTAGATGCCTGTCTTTGTGGTTGAGATGTGTTTCTTGCAAACAGCAGAATGTTGGATCCTGTTTTCGTATCCAATCTCTTAGTCTGTGCCTTTTTATAGGTGAATTGAGACCATTAATATTAAGTGATATTAATGACCAGTGGTTGTTTACTCCCGTTATTCTTATTGTTTTTGGTATTAGAGTTTGTGTGTCTCCCTTCTTTGAGTTGTGCTGGTGAAGGGTTGCTAGATGCCTGAGTTGTTGTAGGCAGTGTTGGCAATGTTGGATTCCTTGGGTTGCAAATTTCCTTCCATTACATTCTGTAGGGCTGGATTTGTGGCTACGTATTGTTTAAATTTGTTCTTATCCTGGAATGTCTTGTTTTCTCCATTGATAGTGAACGATAGCTTGGCTGGGTATAGTAGTTTGGGTTTGCATCCATGGTCTCTTAGCTTCTGCAGTACCTCTATCCAGGACCTTCTGGCTTTCATGGTTTCCATAGAGAAGTCAAGTGTAAGTATGATTGGTTTACCTTTATAAGTTACCTGGCCTTTTTCCTTTGCAGCTCTTAATATTCTTTCTTTAACCTGTATATTCTGTGTTTTGATTATTATATGGCGAGGGGATGTTTTTCTTTGTTCCAGTCTGTTTGGTGTTCTGTATGCTTCTTGAATATTCAAAGGAATATCTTTCTTTATGTTGGGAAAGTTTTCTTCCATAATTTTGTTAAAGATATTTTCTGGGCCTTTGAGCTGTGACTCTTCTCCTTCTTCTATTCCTATTATTCTTATGTTTGGTCTTTTTATTGTGTCCCATATTTCCTGCATGTTTTGTGATGAGAATTTGTTGGTTTTGCTGTTTTCTTTGATCAGTGCGTTTATTTTCTCTATGGTGTCGTCAGAATCCGAGATTTTTTCTTCTATTTCTTGTATTCTATTGATTATGCTTGTTTCTGTAGGCTCTGCTCGTTGACCTGGATTTTCCATATCCAGCTGGTGCTCAGTTTGTGTTTTCTTCCTTGCTTCCCTTTCAGTTTTCAATTCTTGAACTGTTTCCATTACCTGTTTGATCGTTTTTTCTTGGTTTCCCAGGGTATCATGTACGTATTTACTCATTTCTTCAAACTTTTGGTTATACTTCTGATCCATTTCTATAAGGGCATTTTTCACATGTTGTTTAATGGACTCTATTGCTTTCATAAAGTCAATTCTTTCCACTTCTTCCGTATTAGGGTGTTCAAGTCCATCTGTTGTAAGATCATTGGGTTCTGGTGTTTTCATGTTGTTTTTCAGATTACTGGGTGAATTCTTGCCTTGGCGCCTGCCCATCTCCTCCTATTGAAACTATCTAATGGGTCTTTCAAAACCGGATCAGGTTTCCCTGTTGACCAGGGGCTCCTCTTACAAAATTCTGTCACTCTGTTTCCTGGCTCCTGCCAGGGGCCAACTTCCCTCTCCCCCCTTAAAAGGGTCTTCAGGAACAGGACCCAGCTCCTTCCTTGCTAGGGATCTCGCCAACCAAATGCCTACCTCTTTGCTTTAATTGTAGAGGGGCGATCTGCTCTCGGTGTTGTGCTCCGGTCCCTGCTGTCTGCCGCCTGGGCCTCCGCGCTGGTGGTCTGCCGCCTGGGCCTCCGCGCCAGTAGTCGGCCTCCGCGCCGGTGGTCTGCCGCCTGGGCCTCCGCGCCGGTGGTCTGCCGCCTGGGCCTCCACGCCGGTGGGCTGCCGCCTGGGCCTCTGCGCCGGTGGGCTGCCGCCTGGGCCTCCGCGCCGGTGGCCCCCTTACACTTTCTGAAAGACTTTTTTAAACCAAGGAACAATGTGACCCAAACAATGTGTGGGTCTGAGAGCGAGTCTGGGGCCTCTGAGAAAGTAAGCAGGTCCTCTCAGTTCCAGCCTCTTATTGGCTAGGTCTTACATATTAATCTAACCCATTTCTAATAATCTGTGTAACCCACGAGGTGGCTTACCAGAGAAGATCTTAACCTGCGTCTGTCTGGAGTGGGAGAATCATGGCAACTCCCTGACTCAGCTTCTTTCTCCCAGCATTCTGTTCTGTCTACTCCGCCTACCTAATTTTCTGTCCTATGAGGGCCAAGGTAGTTTCTTTATTAGTTAACCAATGAAAGCAACAGATAATATACAAGACCCACCTCCATCTATCATACAAGTATCTTACCATGCTGTTGTGGTTCACAGATGTCATGGCTGGGTAGGACTATCAATTGCTTCCTTCCTATGGCAGTTTGCATAGTACGCTGTGGAACCATGGGAGGTAGAATGCAGGAAAACCACATTCAGGTTAGATTAAGCTCAAATAATCTGAGCCCTTTGTCTTCACTGTGTGCTGTCTACAGCAATAGGGGCTGATTTCATTTCTGAAAAGCAGCCAAGGGCAACAGCAATAGTCTATATTGTATTGAGAGTCAACTGGACTACCCTGACCAAGCATTCAAAAGGAATGTTTTCTGTGCCTAGATTTAGTCTATGATTCTTGTGTGTGAAGCATTGTCAGCCTAAGAGGCAAAATTTCCTTTAAGATTCATATGTTATTTACATATATAATATGAATATATTGCCTTATATGCATTATATGTTTTTTTGGCTACACATAAACGAATCTTATCCTTTTATCCACAGGTAAGTGTAGTTTATACCCCTCTTCATGGACGTTTCTCTTTCCAACAAATGTAGACTCTCTCAGAAAGCCACAAATAGACCTAACACAGAGATCAAATGTTGTGGGGAGCCCAACCCCATTAATAAATCTACATCACAGCTCCTGCATTTAGGACTCAGAAATACCTCTGGGAAGCAGAGATATTAGCAAAGCCAGAGTACTGGGAAGGCTGCTGTGACAGTCTCTCCTAGAAATGGCTGCACAAAGAAGACCAGAACAATGGCAATGTCAGTATCTATACTAATGCAGAAGGAAAACCTCATGGGGTCCTACCCCTAGGCAAGAACTATAGGCAGCCATTGACTGGTTAGAGAGTAGAATTAGCCTCTTCCAGGGATGAGCCTCCTATCTGGTTATCTAACATAAAATGCATATCCCTGAAACCATGCAGATATGAACAACGAAAACAGAGTCATCAGGTTATATTTATGTACATGTGCATGCGCAACATTCGCTGAGTAAGGGTAACAGGCACCCAGACCTTAGCACAACTGATGCCATGATAGAAATATCATCCAGGCCATAAAACTCAGAACATGGCAGCACCACCTCCCCAAAAAGAAACAAAGACTAATCCACTGAAGTCCATACTTCTGGGAAAGTCTCTAAATGTATTAGCCTTGCATTTGACTTCTGTAGTTATGCTTCTGGGTCCGGGTAATTCTTTTTCCTAACTGAGGTGTGCAAATGCAGGGAGATTTAAAAAAAATTGTTGTTGTTTAAAAGCTCATGTTGAAAAGGTATGGGGGATACACTGGAATCCTGAACACCCAGTGAAATTTAGATTGGTCTTTTCATGGTATCCCAGATATTTCCTGGATCTTTTTTTGCATTTTTTTTTTGACTCAGGTGTCCATTTCTTCTACCTTGTCTCCAACACTGGAGACTCTCTCTGCCATGTCTTTTGAGCTTTTGGTTAGGATAACATTCTGAAACTTGTGCTTGACTCCTTACATTTATTATTACAATTTTGGCTTTCCTTAGTAATTCTAATTCTTTATTAAATTCTGTTTCAATGTCATAAATTGTTTTCACTATTTCATTCAACTGTATGTGTTTTCACACAAACTTAGCTGAAGTAAATTATAAAAACAGCTGAAGTAAATTCTAAAAGAAACCAGTTTTTTTTCTGCACTATAGAAGGTTTCTAACACCTTAGTTTAGGACAAGTCTGTCAGGGTACAAGAAGCATACAGAAAAGAAATTCCCCTGACACTTAATAATTAAAACCAAAGTTACAAAACAAAGAAACAATATTAAAAACTGTAAAAAGAAAAAAAGACCAAAAAATATAAGGGTAGACCCATTAGAATAATATCTGATTTCTTAGTGAAGACTCTGAAAGCCTAAAGGGCCTAGGTAGCTACAAGCTGAAAGAGACCACAGATGCCAGCCTGGACTACAATACTCAGCAAAACTTTCAATCACAATAGTTGAAAAAGACAAACATTACAAGATAACACCAAATTTAAGCAATACATATATATAAATCCAGATCTACAGAAGACACGAGAAGGAAAACTTCAGTCTGAAGAGCTTAACACATCTGACAAGGGATAAACAATCCCAGACCAGTAAATCAGAAGGGGGAACCCACACTATAACAATATAAAATAACAGAAATCAATAAATACTACTCATTGATAACTTTTGATATTAATGGTCTCAATTTCCTAATAAAAAGGCACACACACACCCAGCACCACTACCACCAACAAAGTAACACTAATCAACAATCATTGGTCATTGATATCTCCAAATATCAATTGTCTCAACTCCTCAATAAAAAGACACCGACTAACAGAATGTATGCGATAACAGGATTCCCCCTTATGCAGCATTCAAGAAACACCTGAGCATCAAGAATAGACATGACATCATCTCAGAGTCAAATGATGGAGAAAGACATTCCAAATCTCTCTCTCCTTCCTTGTTTCCACATAATAAGCAGCTTTGCTCTGTCACATGCCCCGACCAAGAGGTGTACCTCCCAGTGACATAGGAAACATAAAGTCTAGTGGCTGAACCTCTGAAACTGTGCATCTCAGAATTTCTTCTCAGGTGTCTGTCAAAGTCATAAACAGTAACACCTTACTAATAGAAATCCAAATGCCTTAACAACAAAAGAAAAATACATAATCAGTCATAAAGATAGATAGAGAAAGAGAGGGGCAAGGAAGGGAGGGAAGAAAGGGAGGGAGGGGAGAGATGAAATGTATTAGAATGACTTACAGGCAGTAGTCCAGCTCGTCAAACAATGACTATCTACCAATAGAAGGTTCGATAACCCAGTAGCTATTCAGTTCGCAAGGCTGGATGTCTCAGATGGTCTTCAGTAGATGCCAGAATCTCAAAGAAGCTCTAATGCCAGGAAAGAACTTGCCAACAAGAGTGAAAACAAGCAGGCAAAGAGAAAAAGCTTCCTTCCTCCATGGCCTTTATATACCCTGCCACCAGAGGGTGTGGCCCAGATTAAAGGTGGTTATGCCCAACTCAAAGGATATGGATTAAAGTTGTGTCTCCCAATTTAAAAGATCCGGATTAAAAGTGGGACTTCCCATTTCAAAACATTTAATTAAGAAAAAAAAATCCCACCCAGGTGTACCTAGTTGTTTGGGTTTTAGTTAATTCCAGAAGCAGACAAGTTGACAATCCAGAATATCTATCACAAATCAACCCTTTATCAATCAATGACACACAAACATATCTCCTTAAATCATACTTAACTTCTAAATGAAAGCAATAACCAGGTCATAATGATGTTTAACATGATAGAACTATCCCTTGTACAGGTGCAATGCATTATACATTTTAGAACAGCAGGGACTAGTTCTTGACATTCTTTTAATAGCAAAAATTAGTGTGATAACTACTGATATTCTCTTAATTGGTGTTACTTTACATGATAAATTGAGGAAAGAAAACACAAATACCTGTACAAACACATTCTTAACAAAATATGAAACACTCAGGTCAACTATACTCACTGTTTCTGGAGCTGGTCATGTGGCCTCGATTGGTATTTATAACTACATTCCACTATCCATTCTCTATTTCCTCTGCCTTCAGTAAATACTTCAACAGGTCTGGGCCTCTTTCCTGAAGGAGTGACAGGGTCTGTGCCCTTTATCATCCTGCCGGAGGAGGCTGTTGTAGTTTCCCACGACTTTAATCACAGGACACAGTAGCACCAAGAGACACCTTGATGGATCTCTTGCACCCCAGGCATAAACTTTCCTACTTCTGATGTGGAGAAGAAATCCAGTTTCTCCTGGTAATCTGGATCAATCACACACCCCCCTCCCGACAATTATCCCATTCTTAGCCTGTTGGTTTAAGGGCATCAGAAGCCCAAATTGCTCATGGGCGTGTCTGAGCTTCCAGTTCAATGCAATGTTTGTTTTGTCTCTTAGCCAGAGTGCTCTCCACCCTTAACCCAAAACTTCTAGGGGTGGGGAATATATGGATAGGAATGACTATGGACAGGCATTCTATTAAGCTCATGGATGGTCATTTCAGTAGACACATTATGTGTAGCGAAGGTTAATCCATATCTAGAATAAGTGTCTACTCCAGTAAGTACAAAGCACTGTCTTTTCCAAAGAAATGATCCAATGTACTCAACCTGCGGCCATGTTGCTGGCTGGTTACCCTGGAGAGTGGTGCCATATTTGTGGTCTAGTGTTGATCTCTGCTGTTAGTCTAACACATATAACTCTCAATAAGCATAATCAACCACATAAACAGACTGAAAGACAAAAACGCATGACCATCTCATTAAATTCAGGAAGACTTCTTTGTTTTTGTTTGTTTTCCAAGAGAGAAAAAGAAAGTTTGTATAGTTGAGTGTGTGGGAAATAATGCTCTAATTGGACATCTCTCACCATCAACTGAGACCT
>JABTXL010001586.1:8407546-8517581 GCA_025134845.1 Neodon shergylaensis | reverse complement strand
AAAAACACTCATAAATTAATAAACACTGTTGAATAAAAAAGCCATTTAATTAACAACTAAATAGTTGCAATATAGAAATATTTTATATAAGACTACTGAAAAGACAAAAGATATATGATCCACATAACATAAATTTCAATAGTTTATTAGCCGGTATGGAATGGAATAGCTTCTAGTTTACAGAAAGAAGCAGGAAGTGGAATATACTATTTATTTAAAGAGATACATTTATCCAGAAATGGGGAACATCAGTACCTAAACAATTCTGCCATGTCTACTTAACACTCCTCTCAGCACAGAGACTCACTTAGACAAGCATTTGCTCAAAGCCAAGGAACCATATACTCACATGTGGAAGCACAACAGACCTCTTTCAACAGGGTGGTTACAAGGATTCTTCTGTAGACAAGTGAAACTTAGCCACCAGCATTTTACAAATGGGAGCCAATAAAGTGTGGTACTCAAGTGCGGTAGCCTTATACTGTACTTCCCTGAACACATTGAACAACAAGGCATTTTAAACATGTACACAAGAAGGCATAAATAACAATAAAATGTCTTCCTATACAAAAGAACTGAAGTTGAAGTATAGTGGAAATGGGCCCAACACTCTGACAACCATAAAGCGTCTTCTGATAACCTCAGAGAGAGTTGTCTTCTAAAACTATAAAATCCCATATGCACCGCACTGAATGATAGCACTACACGGTGTCTTCTGCAACTGTGGTGTCAAAAATCTGGTAGCAAATTCGCTGCTCTGTTCCGATGGTGACGTTGTAGGACTTGATGAGGCACTCCAGCCAAGGGTATGTATCTACAGATCAAAGGAAATCTCATTTAACCATTAAAGTAACACGGACCTACCTGAGCTCTTTTCCCAGCCACAGATGAAAGTGACTGAGTTTATAAAACACCAGACAGCAGAGATGGTCAAACATCTTACACTTCTTCCCATGCTGTTTATGGGCCTCCCTGGCTTTTCCTTGATGAGCCGTGAGGACATGGAACCTGAACTTCAGCCTAAGCTAAGCATTACACGTCACCTGCCCTGCAGGAAGCAGGTACAGACTCCTCCATCCTGGCAGCAATGGTGCCATCTCCACATTTTGAGAGCAAGTCAGACTCATTTCTAACATCATCAGAAGGCACAGGATGGTTTGAACGACACCCGGTACAGTCCTCAAGCCTGGCCAGCGTAACTGGTGACTTCTGTGCGTTGCTGGTAGAACTGTACATTGCAAAGTATTTTAAAAACTAACTTGCCTGTATATATCAAAAGTTACCATACCCAAAGACTTTTCATTTTAGAAAAGTTTTACCCATGGTCATTCCAATAGCAAACACAAATTAAAACTGAAAGCAAATATATCCAAATTAAACTTTTTTCCAAATGAGCAAAAATCCCCTTCTCTTGGGAACCGGTGCTACAGTACGGACTGATAGAACATACCCTCAGCCAGAGCAACTCTAACAGTCACAATAGCAACAGAGAAGCCCGCAGAGGGAATATTTGCTGCTGAGAACAATTACCAGAAGAATCAAGCTTCTTAACACAATTTAGATCTGCAGCTTCCAAGAGAAATCACTGGCCACAGAAGGACATGGTGCCAGCCATAACTGGTAAAATGTCATCTAGGCAGAAGCATGTTGACTAGCCAGTGTTGATACAGAAAAAACTGAAGTTCATAAACTTTGAAACGTAAAAACTAAAAATTCTGAAGTCCACTAACACTAAAAAGAAAACCATCAATGAATCCAACAAGATAAATGCAAATTAATTTTAGGACGTTTCACGTAGAAATTGTATCCTTTAGGTATAATTGCAGGCTTAATGTCTGTATGCTGTGTGTGTAAACTCATAGTCAAGTGTGTTAAGACCAAAACTTATTCTTTAAAGTGTATTTGAAAGTATTTTAAAATTCCTTTATATTTGTCTCAGCTACTATCTCATCAAAAGATGGGAACAGTTACCATTTGCAACCTAGTAATTCACACGGACTTGCGATTTGCTTACTTCCAGTCTACAGATTGGAAACCCGCTAGGTGTTTCTCCATAAGAAAGAAAAGGGAGGCATCTTTTGAATATTGCCTACCAATTTTTATTCCTGGAGGACATATCATATTCATGATTGTTTCTAGACTTCTCTGAAGGTCGTCATCAGTGAGAACTTCTGATGCTGGGATCTTGAAAAAGTTCTCCTAAAAGTGAAAAACAAAGGAGATATTTATCATTTGAAAAAGCTGGGGCTATTGTCCCCTGAGCGGCAGCCTTCTGGACGGAACCTTCATCTGGTGATGGATGGAGATAGTCACAGAGACACACACTGGAGCACCGGACTGAGCTCCCAAGTTCCCAATGAGGAGCGGAAAGAGGGAGAACATGAGCAAGGATGTCAGGACCACGAGGGGTGCACCCAACCACTGAGACAGTGTGGCTGATCTATTGGGAGCTCACCAAGGCCAGCTGGACCGTGACGGAAGAAGCATGGGATAAAACAGGACTCTCTGAACATGGCGAACAATGGGGGCTGATGAGAAGCCAAGGACAATGGCCCTGGGTTTTGATCCTACTTCAAGTTCGGGCTTTGTGGGAGCCTAGCCAGTTTGGATGTTCACCTTCCTAGACATGGACGGAGGGGGAGAAGGGTGGGAGGAGGGGGAGGGAAATGGGAGGCTGGGAGGAGGCGGAAACTTTTTTTTTCTTTCTTTTTCTCAATAAAAAATTAAAAAAAAAAAAGCTGGGGCTGGAGAGATGGCTCAG
Source organism: Neodon shergylaensis (assembly GCA_025134845.1). Lineage (NCBI taxonomy): Eukaryota > Metazoa > Chordata > Mammalia > Rodentia > Cricetidae > Neodon > Neodon shergylaensis. The sequence continues at coordinate 8,514,820 of JABTXL010001586.1, read as the reverse complement.
GGATAAAGGTACTCGCTACTCCTGCAGAGGACCCCGGTCAGAGTCGCAGCACCACACAGTGAGCACAGCAGAAGTTTATTCCAGGGGATCGGATGTCTTCTAATCCATAGGGAGCACACATACACATGGCGAACAGACAAACATGTAGGCAAAACATTTATACAATAAAAATAAAAAAATAAAGGCAAAGCTTCAATGTACAGAATTTCAATATCTACTTTGCAGAAACGATATATTATAAACATCAGTCAATAGGGCTGTGGTATGCATAAACTGGAATACTGGTCTAATCTAAGACCTGATTCACTGCTGGAATTGTCAAACAGCTTTGAGATGTGCACAGTAAGATCATGCAGTAAGGCTGATGTGATGATACCTTTATACCCTGGAAAGTAAATCTATTAAGTATGAAAGGATATAACATTAAGATAACATTTACTTAGTTTCTTCCCCTTCTACTTTAAGTTTCAGAAGAGATTTTTCTTGCTGTGCTAACTATTTTATCTTCAACACACAAGGCATGCAGCAGCTTCCCAGTAAATATTCATTTAGTAAGTGATTGGGTGAACTGTGGAAACCAGAAAAAAATTCTCTTAACCTCAACTCAGACTGTCTTCCAATTTATGGCAGTTAAAACAAAAACAATATCCCCCCACATACTCCCCCACAAAAAAAAAAAAAGAACCACAGAACAGAAAACAAAAAAACAAAAACAAAACCTCTAATTCCAACAAACAGTTGTTCTTCCTCTTAGCTTTTATTACTTCATGTCTATGAGAGCCAGTGATTTGACTGTGCCCACTGGAACTATGGGCTACTGTGGAACACCTAAGAAGGTCATCTGAGGTTGAAGACTTTGGGACCTGCAGCATCAGCTCGAGCTCAGGAAGAGAGCCATCAGTCACATGCACAGTCAGCTGTGAAAGAACAGATGTGAAGAAATCACATCGGGGCCTAGGTTAAGCTTCAAGATTCCGTGTACACTGTTACACACAGTGCAGGGGAATGACAGTTCCTGCTTATAGGGAGAAGACCACCTTGTAACTGATCACGGCTAAGGGTGGCCTCAAGGAATTGCCAAAGGACAATGACGAGTGTTAGAAACGACAGCAGTCTTATAGGTTTCTCTACAGTTTACACAACAATACTGTTTGTTTATCAAGTAACTTCATTTAGCTTCCAACCACATAGCTTAGGAAGTACGGTCAGATGACTACAGTGTGGCTAGATATCTGCTTTCTTGTTTAGCTATGGAATTTCTGCATGATAGGGACAATGATTCTCTGATTTTGATTTCTCAACTTTATATTTAAAAACTAAGGTTTATAAAAAAAATCAACAAATGCTTTTGTAGTATGAATGGGCATTTCTTGGGTATTGCTGGATCCTGGGATAGGTTGATCATGAATTTCCTGAGAAACCACCACACTGATTTCCAAAGTGGTTGCATAAGTTTGCATTCCCACCAGCAATGGATGAGTGTTCCTCTTACTCCACATCCTCTCCAGCAAAGGCTATCATTGGTGTTTTTGATTTTAGCCATTCTGACAGGTGTAAGATGATATCTCAAAGTTGTTTTGATTGCATTTCCCTGATCACTAAGGAGGTTGAGCATGACCTTAAGTGTTTTTTGGCCATTTGAACTTCTTTAGTTGAGAATTCTCTGTTCAGTTCAGTACCCCATTTTTTAATTGGGTTAATTAGCATTTTAAAGTCTAGCATTTGTTCAACTATGTTCATAGCAGCATTATTTTTAATAGCCAGAACCTGGAAACAACCTAGATGCCCCTCAATGGAAGAATGGATAAAGAAAGTGTGGAATATATACGCATTAGAGCTAACCAAGGCCAGCTGGACTGTGACTGACGGAGCATGTGATCAAACCGGACTCTCTGAACATGATGGACAATGAGTGCTGACTGAGAAGCCAAAAACAATGGCACTGGGTTTTGATTCTACTGCATGTACTGGCTTTGTGGGAGCCTAGTCTGTTTGAATGCTCACCTTCTTAGACCTGGATGGAGGGGGGAGGACCTTGGACTTCTCACAGGGCAGGGAACCCTGACTGCTCTTTGGACTGGAGAGGGAGGGGGAGAGGGGAGGGGAAGGGAAATGGGAAGAGGGAAGGAGGTGAAAAATTGTAATAATAATAATTTTAAAAAATTAAAAAATATAAAAAAATAAAAAAGCAAAAGCAAAAGACATACAATATTAGATTTATGTTGCTATGTTCTATGTATATACTTTAAGTTACTTTAAATCCTTTAGAGAACAAAATATAGAGGAACTAAATTTTAGGCTTCAAAAGTTCTCAATAAGTTTCAATGAAGTAAAACTAAGAAACATGAATACATTAAAAATTTAAATATAAATTATGAATGAAATATCTTTACCAGTTCCGTTACTTACAGAATCCTTGAGGTAAGCATCCAGTACTCCTGTTCCATCATCCAGCGTGAAAGTCATAACAAACACATACTGTAGAGGCACAATGCCCAGGACTAGTGAGGGGAAAAAAGCATAATATACAAGGCGGTTAGATATCTTTATAAAGTTGAAAGTGGTTTATTCTAGCATGTAGCTGCAAGTGACATTTACTAAGAATATTTACAACAGAAGGAAACATAGGGACTTCCTTGTCTAGTATCAATTTATTAAAGTCATGCACCAGTTTACACAGTTAGCAATTTAATCCTAATAATTTACAGACAGTACAAAAAGTAATAAGATGCAACATATTCCATGCTGCTCATATGAAAAGTAAAGCTATAATTACAGAATGTCTAAAAAGCAACGGGCAGTTCAGTATTTTTAAAAGTTTATCCATCTTTGTATTATGAGTATGGAGTATCCCTTATTTTTTAAGAGATACCATTTGGTTGAAAGAACAAAACTCATAATTTGGGATTCCATAATTGGCTAAGACAAAGAAAAATGAATGAAATTAGATATACCAAATCACAAGAAAATTTCCCACTAAGGTGAACATCCTTTTTACAAAAGTTGAAGATCCTGTACAGATGTATGCAATGTTATATAACCTTCCAGGCATGCAGTCCAAATTCCAATAGAAAAATTAATTAAACAGGCAAAGTCAGGAGAATAAAGTAGGTGCAGACAAAATTTTAGTATTCAAGAGCAATAAGACAGGAACAGAAGTTGGGTGGTGGTGGCAAACGCCTTTAAACCCAGCATTTGGGAGGCAGAGGCTGGCAGATCTCTGTGAGTTCAAGGCCAGCCTTGTCTACAAAGCTAGTTTCAGGACAGCCAGAGCTACAGAACTGTTACACAGAGAAGCCCTGTCTCAACCTCCCCCCTTCTCAAAAAAAAACAAAAAACAAAAGATAGAAAGAAAGGAAGGAAGGAAGAAGGAGAGAGGGAGGGAAGGAGGGAGGGAAAGGAGGGAGGAAGGAAGGAAAAGGCAGGAACAGATTTGGGCTTCAAAAGATCCTAAGAGGTTACACTGAACTAAGACCGAAAAGGGTGAACTTAAAAACTATGCCAAGGAACACAGCATGGCACTACCAAGTCCAAAGTAACATGGGATCTCACTGGATTGGAGAGTATAACGTATCCAAAATACAAAGTTAGATTTAAAAAGAAAAGAAATTAACCTACCTACAAAACACATGTTCAGGCACACATGCACACACACACACACACACACACACACACACACACACAAACATATGATGGAGGTGGGTCTTGTATCTTATCTGTTGCTTTCATTGGTTAAATAATAAAGAAAACTGCTTGGCCTGATAGGACAGAAAATTAGGTAGGCAGAGAAAACAGAACAGAATGCTGGGAGAAAGAAGCCGAATCAGGAGTCGCCATGATTCTCCCACTCCAGACAGATGCAGGTTAAGATCTTCCCAGGTAAGCCAGCTCGTGAGCTACACAGAATATTAGAAATGGGTTAGATCAATATGTAAGAGCTAGCCAATAAGAGGCTGGAACTAATGGGCCAAGCAGTGTTTAAAAGAATACAGTTTCCGTGTAATTATTTCGGGTAAAGCTAGCTGGGTGGAAAGCAGCCCGCCGCTCGTATTACTACAAACATATATTTATATAACAAAATTTCTGGCTACTAGAAAGAAGCTGAATGATTAGTTTCACAGAAATAATAATTTTTGTCATATTCTGGTTGCCCAAATTATAACAGCTGTCAATATCTGTAAAGGATAAACTCTGAGAAAAGACTGGCAAAGTGGAATGGTTACTGAGAAGGAGAAACAATGGGAAAGTGACAAAGGAAGGGAGATTACCAGCTTGAAAATACAGACACAATGCAGGCACAATAGATACTGCTATCCCGCAAAGTTTCTTCTTATAGCAGACAGAACACGGTCCATGTCAGTTGTACATAGCAGACTTGGCCTCAACATTAAGAACTGTCTAAAGTTAATGGAACAGTTTTAAGTGCATGCCTTAGAATGCAAGCTGTGCCATGCTCCTGGAAGCTATAAACAAAGGCTAGGTGATTGTTATTTGTGCACGAGATAAAGACTGTTTTGTCCTGGCTAAAGATTTGGGAGGAAAATAACAGCCATCTCAATACTTTTTCCAATGCTAAGATAAAAGTGTTAGAAAGATTTCCTTAGGATTGTATTTGGGACCAATGATTAAATGGAAAACAAATGATCAAGTATTGAAATATGATTATGATCACAATGCTTAAAAATAGTCATATACATTTTGTGGTGGATTAAAAGAAAATGGCCCCCAAAAGGAATGGCACTATTGGGAGGTGAGGCTTTGTTGGATGAAGTGTGTCAATGTTGGTGCGGCCTTTGAGGTCTCCTATGTTCAAGCTAACTCCCAGTGAGAGAGGACACCTCCTGTTGTCTTCTGATCAAGATGCAGCCAGCTTGGTGTCTGCCTATCACCAAGCTCCCTGCCATGATGATAATGGATTGAACTTCTGAATGTAAGCCTCTACTCAATGAAATGCTTTCCTTTCTAACAGTTGTCATGGTCACGGTATCTCTTCACAGCGATAGAAACCCAACTTAGACACATTTTAAATATTTAGTCCTCATTTTTCAATACAATTATTGTAAAAAGATTTCAATTTAGAAAAATTAGACTAGTTCCATCAAAAATATCCATAAATGCTAAAGAACAAATTGGTCAAATGACAAAGAGAACTGAAATTATAAAACACAAAACACAGAAATTGAGCTAACCTTCTGCAACAGCGGAAGGATTCCATAGTTCTTTATTAAGAAGGTTTGGTATAGGTTTCAAGTTTGAACACTGTTTACATCTGAAATGAATAAGTGAAAAAATAGTAAATACATAAATATAATCAAATTCATTCAGTTATTACATATTATTCAAGTCAGGACAGTTTCAAAAAGTCAGTTATTAAACAGAAAAGGGCAAACACTATACTGTAATGTGCTTATTTCCAAAGATAATTATGATTAACTTTCTACATAAAAGCAACAGAAGATACGATGGGTGTGGTAACTTGAATGAGAAAGGCCTCAGGGGTCATTTATGTGAATTTTTGGATCCCAGTTTGTGGGCTGTTTAGGAAGGATTAGAGATGTGACCTTGTTGGAAGAGGAGTGTCGCTGGGGTCAAAAGTCCATACCAGGACCAGTTGCTCTTACACCAGCTTGCAGGTAGGATGTAAGCAAGCCCTCAGCTACTGCTTCAGTGCCATGCCTGCTCCATGCTCCCATGCTTCCATGCTCCCACTGTGATGTCATGGACTCACCCTCTAAACTGTAAGCAACTTCAGTTCAATGCTTTCTTTTAAAGTACCAAAACAATAACCAAGACAATGGGCTTCAGAATAATTTGAGAATCAGGAACTGGACTCTAGACAAAATTAATTTGGTTGTGAATTTTCTTGTTAAAACAAGAAGACACGGGAGAAAAGTTGAAGGAACTCTGAATGTATAGCTCTATTAGCAATATCTGGTGGACACAGCCTTACAAAACAATAAAAAATCATTCTGAATGAACAGTGAGAACAAGTTAGATTTTAGGGAAATTAATATTTTTAGTAAGCATATATTCAGAGATGTAGAATTTATGACATCAGATAGTTACTGTTTGAAATATAAAATTGAACACTGTTTAGTACAATTTGCTCTCCTTATATATTAATATATTTTTAAGTATGAGTAATTCAACTTTATTAAATATGATCAAATGTTTATAAAATATAGTAAGAAAATATGCTTAAAAGTAAATTCAACAATGCTTTTCATTTATGTATTTGGGAAAACAGAGGTGACTATTTTCAGGTTTATCATTTAATCATCAAATATATAAATACTTTTTTATTAACAGCAATAATAAAAAGATAATGGAGTGAGAATTATTTACCAATATTAGACAATCACAAAGCAAGTTAATGGCTAATTGCTGCTTTCCTGACTTAGACTGGCAATGCATACTGTGCTAGTAAGACGAGAGGGAAAGCAGGAAGGAAAAGGAGCAAGACCACTTCAGAAACAAAGTTTAAACTGTGGACTTATTCACAGAAGCACAGAATACGGTGGGTTTTGATATTTCAATTGAGTAGTATATAAAAACTGCACTGTGTACTTCAGAGGAAAAACAGCTACTAATTTATTTTACTTCATTGCTGAAGGTTTTCATCCACTGTGTATTAAACAAAACCAAGGGCAAAGCCTACTGGTCCCTGTAAGGACCACAATAGAGTAGTAGGTATGGTAACGGCAGGAAGTAATTTTATAACAAAAATCAAAATTTAGTTTCATTAGTAATAATGAATAGCAAATGTTACACATTAGGAGAAGGACAGGAAGAAGGGAATGGAAGATGGGATGAGAAGATCTACCCAGGCTGCAGAACACGGCTATCAGAAGCAGATCATTTCCAGGGTGACTGTTTCACCACAAGTATAGGTGCTTTCCTTCATACTCTCTGCTTTCAGGGCAGAATCTACAGACCCCATACTCTCTGCCAGTTTTCAGTGGCAGACATTCTGCAACATGCTGGCTCAGCAGTTGATGAATTCACTGGGTTTTCAACTCTAAACTAACCCTTTGGTTAGCATCTAAATTCTGTGACCTAGGAAGATCATCTTCAAAGTCTTATACCCATGGTGCATTGCCATGCATTGACACTTTGTATGTGTGTGTTCTAGAATAGAAATATACAAGAAAAATTTAGTATGGATGCTCCTGAACTCACAACAGGGTTGCCTCAATACATTTAACCTACTGAATAGAGAGCTCAGCACATGGTTGCTAACTTTAATGATCCTGTTGTCCACTGAAAGTTTAGATTTGCTATTTCTCTCTAACATATGAATATTGTACCACACACCACTCTTCTAGAAAAGATCAAAACTCAAAGGCCTGAATCTGTACTTCATTTATACACAATCGTAGCTCAGGAACTGTTTCTACGTATACTAATAATCTCCTGAAAAGACAGCAGCCCAGGGAATAAACAGTGAAGACACAGCTGGAATCCCGGTCTCTAGCTGAATACATACCCATAATGATAGACGTTCCCCTGTATGAGGAATGGCGCTGAGAGGTCTAGCAGCTCCAGGTCCTCGGGGCCGGACTTCACGGGAATCACACTGTGAAACTTCCTTGATAGTTTAGAGACTTCACAGAACCTTCCTCCTTTAAAAGAACAAATTCTTCAATAACACAAATATAATCAGAGCAAGGCATGAGAGATAGACAACACGGGAGCTACAGCAAATTCTACAAAGAATTTCACTGAAAACGGAGTTACAAATCAGATGAAAGCATAAACTTGTCAGGATGAAAAAAACAACTATTACTTAAAAATTAGATTTAAAAACCAGGAAATAAAAAAGTACAATTCTATTCTTTTAAAGTTGTCACTATCATGGCTTTTCAAGGCTCTTTTCCTTGACTTAGGTATTAGCAGAGGATTTTCAGTCCACTTTACGAAACAACAGTGACATCCAGAGGCCAAGACTGTAACAGCCACCCATGAGCAATCAGCCTTTCTACTAAATCATTATTCATTTAGATCTGCTCAGACACAACACGATTACAGGCAGGAATCCAAGAAGGTAGATAAATGCAAATTTTATTCATAATCTGAAAATGCAATTCAGGTGAATGTGTTTGCTTATACATATTTGAATCTAGCTAATGTAGTGTTTTGAAAAATTTAAATTAACAGTAGGTGTCCATAACTTATAGTTAAGAGTGATTAATGTGCAAAACAACACTTTAAAAACCTAATAACAAGTCTCTCACCTTCTATCAAAATTAGGCATTCACTTGAAAGAGGGAGAATGTCATTACTTTTCACAAAATGAACAGCGACCTGACGTCCTCCTTGGCCTTTAGTGGACCAGACTTTTGAGTCATACAGTGACGTATCTTGCAGCTTGGTATTTAAAGCTTTACTTGAAGCATCTTGTAAAATTTTATCCAAACTGTCCTCATATGGAACTTCTTGCCTAAAAGCATTGATAATGAAGTATCAGAAAACAATAGATGGATATGCCCAAAATTCCAATTTAATAAAGTACTAAAGTTAAAAAAAAACAAAAACAAAAACCCTTAGGGGCTGCTCGATGATTAAAAGCACTTGCTATTCTCGCATATACCCAAGTTTATTTCCCAGCACCCACATGGAGCTACACAACCACCTGAATTCCTGTCCTGAATTCTGTGGGCATCGGGCATACACATGGTGCACAGACACACATGCAGGTACAACACTAAAACCCACAAAATAAGCAAATACAGAACAAAATTAAAACACTATTTTACATAAAGACTAAATCAGCTAAGCTTTCTTAAACTCAGAAGACAATCCACTTCACAGATTTAACAGATTTTACTCAATAGGTATTTGACATTGTATGGCTAGGTAAAACCTTACCATAAACAGACTTGGACTGCATCTGTGTTGGCAAACACATGCATGGAGCATGTGTAGAAGTCAGAGGACAATTTCCTACCACCAGCACTCAAGTCATCAGGCTTGGCAGCAGACATAGTTACCTGCCGCCCTAGCTCCTCAGCCCAGGACTGGTTTAGAGTCGAAGCTTACAGTCATTCCCAGTACCAATCTGCTGTCTTATACCATCAGCTCTATCTTCATCCCAGTGAATTCCACTGCCACAGGGCGCCTACTTTAAAACAGTGTTAACTTTACTATTGTTAATAACAAGTCATATAAGTCACATGAGTTCTCATGGAGTAGAAATGGCATGGCTCGGAATCAAAAGGTTTAAGTCTGTGTCCCGATTCTGTCCCCAGCTGTGTGTAACTTGAGGCTGTCTTACATTCTCTAAGATGCTTTTGTTCAAGATCATGTGGGTAAAAAACAGACTCCTTGAGTTTTATGAAATGGGATTTAAGGATTGAATTTCCCTGAAAACATAATAATCTCAGATTTTGTAAGGTAAACCACACATACATTATTATGTGGACATTGTGCGGGTGTGTTTTTACAAGACAGTGCACTAGAGTTTCAGCTTCATGAATGCTGGCCCAGTGTGCATGTTCATGTAGTAATTGTAGTTCCCAAAATATCATTTTCTATGTTTCAAGGAAAGATGGTACATTATATTGAAAGGACTAATAGGAGATAAAGTTTATGATCTAAACATGTTTTGAGATGAATACTGTTAAGTTCCAAACCTGGGACAAATGGCTGAGGTGCCCATTTAACATCAAAGCTAGACCTGGCAGCCAGGTTCTCCCAGCATCCCTCAGTCCCTACCTGTTACACACCTTGCCCTCTAGCCCTCTACCCTGAACTCTCCAGCCCAGGGCTCCCCTTCCCTGGAGGCTCTTCCCTATTTAATCTAGACATTTTGCTCACTTTCCCTTTTTGAACCTTTGGACTGCAGGTTCCTCCCCTCTCCCTTCACCTCCCCACGACTCACAGGGCTCAGTCTGGTCATCCCATGAGGGACTCTGCCAGATATCTCTTCCTCTGTGCTCTCCCATATACCTGTAGTAAACATTCTCCTCCACAGTACCTAGAGCAGTCATGTCCTTTCCTTTTTATTTCTTTTTTTCATTCAAATACATCTTAATAAGATTATAAACGGTCCCACAATTTTACATATTCACATAATAACTGTTTAGAATGAAGATACCACACTTAACTACATTACCATTATTAAACATAACAGAAAATTTTCAGTTGTGTGTATTAAACCTACAAAAATTTGAATTTCAAGCCTGGAAATAACAACTATTTCAAGCCAGGCAATGGTGGCACACACCCTTAATCCTAGCACTTGGGAGGTAGAGGCAGGTGGATCTCTGTGAGTCTGAGGCCAGCCTGGTCCACAAGAGCTAGTTTCAGGGCAGACTTCAAAGCTACAGAGAAATCATGTCTCAAAAAACTAAAAAGAAAAGAAAAAAAGAATGACTCAAAAGGATTTTCTTTGTAGAAACGGAGTACTTTCCCTTCAAATCATCAGCGTTTTTTAAAATACTACAAATCAAATCATGATGTGCTCATTTTAATACTTAAACCCTCTCTCTGTCTCTTTGTCTCTCTCTGTCTCTGTCTCTCTCTCTATCTCACACACACACACGGGCATATATATATACAAACAACAAACAATATGGCACGATTTTTTTTTTTTAATTTTGGGAAATACTTACAATGAATGACATTTAGGACAAAAAAGTTTAACAGACTGGAAAAGTCTTCTGGGCATATATGATCTCAGTTTTGCACGGATTCGATATTGTTGAGGAGCTTTTTGCTTCAAAATGGTACAAATTGGTGTTTTCGTTAAATACTGGTGATCTGTAAGTACTGTAAAGAATTTTTACATTCAATCAGAATAAATAATGTATGGGCGTCTTAGCTGTGTTTGACTAAGCAAAGACATATTATAAAATCAATCTCAGCTACAGTTACTAGATATGCACCTAAGGCCCACGGACAGTGCCAGGCACAGAACAGACACCCCACAGACTTACAGAATAGCTGTGGGCCACAGGAGCACGTGGAATCTAATTATATACTGCATGCTTACATCTTTATACCTTTAAATACTATGTTTTATGTATTTTTATATGGAATAGAAATTTTTAGTAACTTCTAATTTATGCAAAACAGGAAGGTTTATTTCAACAAGAAAATAAATGTTAACCTTTGCAAAATGTGAAACAGTTCACGCCCACCTTGGAGACAACTCGCTAGGCAACAGCTTACATTCCAATTTACAGTTCATCAAACAAATGCTAACAAAACACATTCACTAAAAATTATCTGCCACACAGGCTCTTGTCCTGGGTACCTCAAATTCAAGACTTTATTGAACTTTCCTTCATTTAAGAGTTAGAATGTGAGAACGGAACTGGTCATTAGGGGAACCCAATTATCACAGACGTGCTCAGTGTGTGAAAGAAAAGGAATTCATTTTCTAAGTAGGAAAGGGAAGTAGGAGAGGGGGAAGGGGGTGTGAGAGAAAGGAAGCAATTAGAGTTACAACAGAAGAACAGCACAAGGAAATGCCTGGGAAATATAAAACTGGAAGGCTGGGGACGGGGGACTGAGTTTACACTAAACAGCTTTTCCTCGGCTCCTTAGATACTGTTCTAGGTAACACTCCCCTACTTAGAAAACAGAACTGATGCACAAGCCCTACAATCCCCGAACAATCAGGAACATTACTTCTATACATAGATTAAATCCAACAAAACCCTCAAGGAATATATTTTCCTCATGTGGCGAATAGCTAAGCTTTGTAGTGAGACACTTGTTCTGTGCAGCCCTGGTCAATTTAAAATAAAATGAAACACTGCTGCATTTCACATTTTGAGGTAATGTTTTAAAATAATTAAACTTTGTATTACTTTCAGACTTAAAGAAAAATTGTGAGAACAACATAAAGCCATCCTGAATATGCTGTTAAGATCCAACAACTGTAACACACTCTTCTCATGATCTACACTTTATAATTTTGCTACTGAATTATTGGCAACAGCTTCCAGAAATTATGGAATTCTCCGGTTTTCTCCTAACAATTACGTCATGAGAACAATTTGTCTCATTGACATAGCTGCAGTGTCTGTTTCAAAGACAACACGATTTTAACACTGCTATTTGCTTATCAGATTTTTAAGTTTTCTCTCCCACTGTCTTTATGTTTTTGCTCTAATCCTCACAGTGCAGAATACTTGTCCTTCACGTGTTCACATTCCATCTTCAAGTGATCCCCAGTTTGTCTGTGTTTACTTCATGACACTGACTTAAGAAGGAGACAATTAGTTTGCTGAGTAGCATCATTTTAGATCGGGGTGGTATTTCCTCACACTCAGATTCTAACCATGTGCTTGTGGCACAAAAATTACATACATGACACTGGTTCTCAATGCATCCTATGAAGCGGTCTGAGAGAGGACCCTGCCCTCCAGGGGAGGGAAACCGTTCAGTTGAGTAAAGAATGTCCAGCATCTCTCTACTGTGAATGAATTTCCTACTCTTGTAATTAGTAAGGGGGTAACTTATAATCCAATAGTTTAAAACAGATTCCCAATTAAACCAATAATTACCATCACGTTAGCAAAATGACCATATTTCTTTAACATTATTTGTTTCATTAATTAGGTGTCATTCTAACTTTTAAGAGTTTTCTATGCAATCACGTTTTATTAAATTTTACTAGCAACACAAGTTCATACAGTCCAGTTTTTCTCAAGAAATTCTAATCCAGCACTAGTCTTTAGTTGATGATCACAATGTCCCAGATTTGATATTTTCTATTAGCTGAACATTTATTTTCTAGCAGTTCAGGATGTTTTTGATTTATCTCTAATTTTCTTGTCCTAATTTTGAAATCTGCCTTTTCTCCAAAGATACCAGGAATACTTTTATAGGTCAAGATCTGTCTGTGCATTACATATGCTCCTTTCTTCTGGAGATCATTGCCTCTGCAGGACAGTACCTGTAATGGTATCCACATAGGCATCTAAAGTCTGACTACAAGGCATCTTCAGCTCCAAAAAAACCAGAAATCTTTAGTCTCCCATCCCATACTTACACCCCTTTCTCCAAGAGGAGAAACTCCTATTTTACAGCATTATACATCGAATGAACAACTTAATGAATTTTTTAATGTACTTCTGTTCACAGATATTTTTTCTCAATTAGAGCTTGTAATCAAGTTAGTTCAAATAACAGGAGTATATGTGGTAAATGTGTACGATCACTGCAGATATTAAAATTTGGGAACACAGTGCAAATAATTTCTTAAGTGTGTAGAGTTAAATACATCACATCATTTTATTGAATTAATGTAAGTATAATTTGTATCATTACACTAAATACATTTTATAATTATATTGATATATAACTTAAAAAGCAAATTCAATATAGAACTATGTGCATACATGGGTTCTGTATTATGGCACTATAGGATGAAGCAGGGGAATCAAAGTTAAATGCAAGTGCTGACTGCCCCAGGAGGATCTACTATCACTGATGGTACGAAGGCATTAGTTGGGCAGTGTAACCACAGGCATCTGCATGCTGGTCACTGTACTGTGAGTGGTCTTACTTGTAGCGGAGACTTGCTGACATCGCTCTACCTCATAGAGTGAAACTGAGCCTGATCCAGAGTCTACAGGAAGAAAACAGGAAATCTCACAATTACATAGCTATTTAAAAAACATCCACCAGAAACTCAATGTAAAACTTAAAATATAGAACATAGTCCAGAGAAACTGAGGAAAGCCTAAATAAACATTGAAATGTCTAGTTTCTTGAAATTTCCTTGCAGATTCAGATACTCTTAACAAAAATAACAGATAGTTACAAAAATTAAAAGGCAAAGTCTCTCCTTTCTTTGAGGAGAAATATAAAGAATTCACAATATTGAATAAATCATGACAGGGAGGAAAATTAGTGGATTTATGCTACTTGACTTCAAGGCATAGCAATCAAGAAACTTTGGTACTGACAGAAAGAATAATAACAAGAAAAACAAGGAAAGCTTGGAAATCAACTCACATTTTGATTGTTGACAAAAGAAGGAAGGTCATTCATAGAGAACACAGTATTTTTGTCTTTTCAAGAAATGACTTTGCAACCACTAGAAATTATTAACAAGAGAGGGTGCAGAATTCAAAATACACTAATAAGTAATACATTTGAAGGCTCCAATAAAAACATATCTGCAGTTACTTGATGTTTTGGCAGATGCTGAAGCCATCTACATGAAAAGAAAACACACTGCAAGACTGCTCATCACCATTTCGCTCAGCATTAAGAAATACTGACATACGTTCTGGCATAGACGAATCTCAGAATATAGGATGCACAAAAGCAATTCCACAAAGTTCAACAATAAGAATATCTTGAGAGATTTGGATGACTCATGTTTATGCATTAGACACCCAATACACTTATAAGCAAAACCACTTGGACTGGCTAATATAAAGGAGCATCAGCACCCTTTGTTCCCTTTAGAAACTGACAAGCAAAATGGTTGCTTAGGAAAGTCACATAGTTTTTTTTAATGAATACAAAACACTACGCATACATTATAATTCAAATAAACACTATCATTCTAATTTGAAAGTGTGATTCAAGGGTGAACCAAGCTTAGTTGTATATAGGACAGATAAATGTTAAAGTGTTTCTTTAACACAAATATACACCATATAAGTATAAGAATTGAAAAGAGAGACACGGAAGAAAGCATGGAGAAATTTAGAAATGCTTCTAAAATTATGAGGAAGTAAAATGTCAATGTTACAGATTATCCTTACTTGAAAGTGAAACGTCCTCATTTTCTGCTTGACAGATTCCACTCGAGGGCTGACTGACGTCCACATCTACACATTCTAACTCTCTAAAATAAAATAAAAAAAATAGGAAACCAAACTGTGTAATAAAGTCAACAGAGTTTTACCTTTACTCACAAAATCCAAGTGTTCATTAAATTATAAAATTTTATGATTCCGGTCAATGGTCTGGAGCTTTTATCAGATTATCTGAGAGCGCCAAAGCCGTCAAAGTAAACAAACAGCAGAGGAGGGCAAACAGATATGAATAGAACAGTCAGTCAATGAAATACTACAAAGACAAAACAAAACAAAACAAAAAACCCTGGGAAATGGTTAACATTAGCAGTTACAACGATATCACCCAAGATTGGAACAATAAGCTCAATCTCCTGGGACTAATATCTGAGACTAATATCTGGGTGTGGACACAGGGCCTCCCTGTCAGCCACTTTTCATACTTTCCATACATACTACGTTCATTGCTTTGTGACTCCACTGACCCGCAGGACATCCTATGTGCTAGGACCCACTGCTGCCACACTAGCCTGGCTCAGGTAGGCGACCTTGGTACTTTTGCTTGTGTTCCACTCTAGTCTTTCCATACTTACCCTTGGTGCTGCTGCAGCTACTTGTCTGCTTCCCTCCTTCTAGTTCACCACCACCCCCTTGGGACTCAACATCGTGGTTCAGATCCAGGGTCTCTCTAATTTTTCTCAGTCATTTCTCTCAGTCTTTCCCTCTAGTCCAGCTTCATTCCTTTGTGACCAAGCAGCAGAACAACTCTCCATCCCACGGCAGAACAGTTAGTTCTCTACCACACACACAGCAGAACAGTTCTCTATCACAGGTCCAGACCCACCACTTAGCTGTCCAGAGTTGTGACCCAGAAGAGCACTTCACTAGCAACCCTACAGCCACCATACTTCACTAGGGACCAGACTGAGCAAAAGCAAGCAAAGATCTGAAACTCCCCCAACAAAGACAAGAACAGATATCTACACCAATAAATATCTAGAATATCATAAATACAGATGCCTAAATAACAGAGCAAAACACAAGAAGGAAGAACAAGATAATATACCCCCTCCAGAAGCCAGTAAGCCTATTATAATAGGCCTTGGGAACAGCTATTAGGCCAAAGCACGAATCAAGGACTTAAAAATAGCAATTATGAGTAAGCTCAAAGACCTTGAAGGAAATATGAACAAATCCCTAAATGAAGACCTAAAATGCAAACAGCTAAATCAAATAATGAAAAGAATTCAAGACATGGAAGTAGAGTTTAACAAAGAAATAGAATAACTAAAAAAAAAACCTAAAGTAAAATAAAACTGGAAATAAAAAACTAAAGAAGCTGAATAAAACTTCACAGGTTAGCCTTAGCTACAGGTTAAAAAAAAATGAAGAAAGAATTCTGGTCTTGCAGACAATGTAGAAGGAATAGATGAGCTGGCCAAAGAAAAATTCAAATATAAAAAATCCAGTCAAAAAATATCTAGGAAATCTGGGACATTATAAAAAGACCAAATCTATGAATGATAATCTATGAATGATATAAATGAAGAAACCCAGGTTATATAGATGTAGAAAATATTTTTAATAAAATCATAGAAGAAAACTCCCCCAATATAAAGAAAGTGATGTTTATCCAGGTAGGCAAGAAGCACACAGAACATCAAATAGACTAGACCAGAAAAGTTGATGCATAATAAAACCATACTAGACCATGATGCATTAATAAAGTGCTAACTATACAGAACAAAGAATGAATATTAAAGGATACAAGAGAAAAAGACCAAGACTTTTATAGGGCAGGCCCACTTAAACATGAAACTTCTCAATAGAGACTCTAACGGGCCTGGGCAGATGTCTACAAGCTCTGAGAGACCAGAGATATCAGTACCGACTACTACACCCAAAAAAACTATTACTCATAATTGATGAAGAAAGAAGAAAATTTCACAATAAAAACAAGTTTAAGCAATTTCTGTGCACCAATCCAAATCTACAGAAGACAATAGGAGGAAAACTTTAGTTAAGATGAACTCACTTAAGAGGGCACATAAAATAAATAATCAAAGAAGTCAGTCTAAAGAAAGGGAGAGGATGACACACCTCATACTATGAGAACAAAATTGCACGAATTAATAAATTCTGCTCTTAAAAGCTCTCAATATTAATAGCCTCAATTACCTAATCAAAAAAACATAGACTAACAGACTGATTAGAAAACAGGACCTATCTTTCTACTACATGCATGAAACACCACTCACAACCAAGGATAGACATCATCTTATGGTACAGAGATGGAAAAAGACATTCCAAGCTAATGAATCCAACAAGAGAGCAGGAGTAGCTATTTTAATAGTTGAAGAAAGACTTCAGGCCAACAATAATAAAAAGAAATAAGAAAGTACACTATATCCCCATTAAAGAAAAATCCACCAAGAGGATATTATAATATTAAATGTGTGTATCAAACACGGAGGCACTCCAGTTCATAAAAAGAAACACCACTACAGCTAAAATCACTTATTGACTCTCACATCTTGAAAGTGGGTAACTTCACCACTCTCCTCATGCCAATAGACTGGCCACCCAGACAAATACTCAACAGAGATATGGTAAATAATATTATAAATCAAATGGAACTAGCACATATTTAAGAATGTCTCACCTAAACATTAAAGAATATTCTTTCTCTCCAGTAGTCCACAGAACTTTCTGCAAAATTGACTATATACCTGAACACAAAGCGAGTCAAATCAAGTCTTAACATACATAAAAAGACTGAAATTACAGCCTGCATTCCACATGAGCACTATGGAAGCTGGACACCAATACACTGGAAACAGGAAAACATATACAAACGCATACACATTGGACAACTCACGACTGAATAAAAATCGAGTCAAGCTTGAAATAAATAAGGAAATTAACTTTTAAATGAATTTTGACTGAATGAAAATGAAAATACAACATATTTAAATTTACAGAATACAATAGAGGCAGGCCTAAGAGACTTTTCATAGTACTAAGTGCCTACATCAAAAAACTGGAGAAGTAGCCGGGCGGTGGTGGCGCACGCCTTTAATTCCAGCACTTGGGAGGCAGAGGCAGGCAGATCTCTGTGAGTTCGAGACCAGCCTGGTCTACAAGAGCTAGTTCCAGGACAGGCTCCAAAACCACAGAGAAACCCTGTCTCGAAAAACCAAAAAAAAAAAAAAAAAAAACTGGAGAAGTAAGGCAAGGACACACTTGAAAGCTCTAAACAGAAGAAATAATACTCAAAAAGAAGACATGAGAAAAATAATATCCAGCTCAGAATTAAAATTCATTTCACCCAGCTACAAACCATGCAACCTACTACAGAAACCCTCCTACACTGTATATTGGTATAACAGTGGCACATATGTTAAAGGAGTAACTAGCCACTTTTAAAAACTGAGCATCACTCAACATCAACACGGAAGCTTCTTCTTACAGCAGATGGTAGGCAATAAAGTGATCCACAACCAGACGAAGTGCAAAGGGTTGAGAGTCTTTGAAACACACATCCTAAAGGGACGTCTTTATCATACAGTTCCTCTCAAGGCTCAGAGATCAATGCAAGGGAGAAGGCATAACGCCTGCAAAAGCCAGTGGAGGTGATGATTCCAAAGGACTAGCATCTTCCAAACGCAAAAGGACTGACGCACACATGGACTCAAGACACTGTCCCAACATGTACAAGACTGACACAGGTTCAAACAAGACAAAACCCAGCACTGAGAAAGGAAGTCCCAGCTTGAACCAAAAAGTTATTTGAAACTAATAATCCTTGAGAAAGGGAAAATCTGTTTTTGTGACACTCTGTCAATCACCCCAGGACAGGCCCCACGCTCATGATGGACCAATACAACACTGACTCCATGCTCTGTTTCTGTTTTTTGTTGTTACTGTTAATTTTTATCTGTTGATTTCTTTAGTTTATGTGTTTTGATTTATTTTCTTTTTCTTGAGGAAGAGAAGGTGAGAGAGAGAACATGAAGTTACAAGGGAAGGGATGTGCAGGAGGATCTGGGAGTACTTAGGAACGGGAAAGGAATATGATTAAAATATATGCATGGAAAAATTTTGACTAAAATATTAGAAAAGTGAAATTCTGTTCTGGCACATTGTGAATTAAAATAACATGAAACTCATAAAATAGAAAGTTAACATCAAAGGCAATTAAAGTAAATTAAACCTTGAATGACAATAATTTTATTTCAGTTTATATAGAATGATGTACTTTCTCTTTGAAGATATATGGATTTCTTCCTCCAGAATATGGTGAAATTGTTTCTGTTCATAGTACACACTAAAACCACCAAAGGAAGAAGCAAACTGAATTGATAACGTGCTATTTTCTAAGAACTTTAAAAATATTCTTTAATGTGTTTTAAAATGTGGGATATAAAATACTCACTTTTTCAGCTGATCCAAGCACGGACTAGTTTCTGGCAAAACCCTGATACCCCGACCATAACTGGTCCCTCCATGAAGATGAAACTCCAGTCTTAACAGTGAACTTCTGAGCTCTGAATTAACAGACTGAAGTTTGGTATGGAGGCTAAAGATTCTAAGAAAGCTTCCGATCTAAAAGAATATTAAGAAAATTATTTCAGAAAAAAGGGATTAATTAAAACAATTTCTGGTATTTGAAAATTTCACAGTCAATAGGAAGCAGTAACAAAGGACACAACCAAGGACGCTTTCCAACTGCAGAAGACACTGGAAGGAGGGCAGCCCTGGGCCTGGCATCAGCTGCATGGACTCCACATCAGATCTGAAACATGGATGGGAGCATGCTTATGCACATGCCCGTGGGCAACCTACCCAGCACATGCAGGCCCATTTCGGAGGCTCATCAATAGAATACAGTGAAGGGATCTAAGACCTAAATGAAATTCTATTTGATAATATTTTGAAAAGAACTTGTTTGAACTACCCTAAAATAATATTATAAATGAGGCATAAAATCCCCTCACTATGAGACATTAGAAAAAAAATTAATCATCTAGTTTGATCAAAATAACATAATGGCCATATATACTTGACAGGTTAATTTTCTTGCTAGCCACAGAAAGACTTCTGCCTTAGTCCTCTGCTGGTATCATACATGTGTGCCACCAACTGTTCTCCCGTATCTTACAAATTCCACGGAAAACAAAGTTCTAATATAACATTTTTATCACAATCTTGTGGAATACATTCTGTAAATTCAAATGTAGGATTAAGCCAGAATTTTGAACTAACCACTCTAAGTCAATCTCAGCTATTTTTCTCAATTTATACGAAAACATCTGTAACTAGAGAATTTAGACATTCTTCAATGAATATTACAAATGAAAAAAACATAGTAGGGTATTAAAAGCCACTGACATTTAGAGTCAAGTGCTGTTGGACGAGAAACTAGCACCAGCTGTGGGGGAAGACAGTTTGTACCCACAGCATCCAAACCAGCTCAAGGAATTCCATTTTAATAAGATCAAATAAAAAAGACACTGATATCTACCAAAAGCAGCACGCTATGTAATATCAACTGCATGTATTTTTATGTAGACTTATAAGTAAAAAAGGAAGAATATAAGGAAGTTTAACTCACTTGCATATAAGCAGCATTTCTGAGTGTTGGGTAAGTGAGAAGCTACTTTTCTCCTTTTCCCTACAAATTCAGTATAATTGTGGTAACATAATAAATTAGAAAAGCATCAAATGGAGGGAGAGGGTAGGGAGGGTGCAGAGATGAGAGTAGGGAGGGAGGCAGGGAGGGAGAGAGGGAAAAGGGAGAAAAGGAGAGACAAGCAAAGCAAGCTTCTACTCTGGAAGCTCTTTGTTAACCTTGAGCTCTAGCGGAGCAGGAGGAGCAGAGAGCAAGTCAGGGAGAAACAGCCATACTCCCAGCACTGCACTACAACTTCTCTTCCAAGGAAATTTCTTTCTGGTCCTTGCAGGTTTTCTGAGGTGGGCAGGCAGATAGAAGGAGCCAGTCTATTCTCTTCAAATTACCTTTAACTGCTTTTAAAGGTAATTGAGGTGGAGAAGTTAAAGAGGTGGAAAAGGGACTATAGAAAGGTTCAGGGGAAAAATATAAGGGAAATATATACTTTCCATGAGGAGTCTAAAGTGAGATACTAGAATAATAAATATTAAAATACATATTTTTGTATGCTTTTCATAATGCTTAGTCCTTTTGATTTTACATTAGTATAGCAGATGTCTATCACCGTTAAGGGCTAGAAAGAAAGCTGAAACAGGAAAAAACCTCCATTAGTAGACAAAGTTTAGCTATACTAAGATTAATTTCGTTTACATTAAATTTTTAAGGCAATTTCAGCCAGAAACTTCAGTGTTTTTCATGACATCTGAAAACTTTTTCCAAAAACGTATAAACGAATGCAGAAGAAAAAGGAGCTGGTTGGTGGTGGTGGCGCATGCCTTTAATCCCAGCACTCGGGAGGCAGAGGCAGGCAGATCTCTGTGAGTTCGAGGCCAGCCTGGTCTACAAGAGCTAGTTCCAGGACAGGAACTAAAAGCTACAAAGAAACCCTGTCTCAAAAATAAAAAAAAAAAATAAAAAAATAAAATAAAATAAAAAAAACGACAGGATTGTTCTAAAGAGTAAGATATGGGGCAAGACAAAAAGTAAGACAGACACCCTAAGGAGTAGTGAGCACGGCCGCGTGCTGGAGTAAGAGTAACTTCAAGAGCAGGCGACTGAGACCACAGGGACTGCAGCAGGTTCCATACACAGCTTTAATGCAGAGGAGTCTGAAGTAAGTGTGGTAAAATCTTCAGGACAAAGCATCAATGGTGAACACACGGAACCTAACCATGTGTTTCCTTCCCGACACTAGACCAGTGAACACAATGTACAGGTCAGCATAAAGCTTATTTCTCTGAGCAGACCACAGAGAAAAGACGACAAATAGTTATTATCAAAAATGCCTTCTGGAGGCAGCACTGCATTTTGTAAAGCTTGAATAAATATTACAGAATGTGCCTGATGCTCATATATTAATCTTGTTAGTGATGCAATAAGATTCCAAAGCTACAAACTAAGGAATTTCAATAAAAAAACAGGTGTAGCTTAATCGGTTATTAATGTCTAATCAATACATAACTATTAAAAATATAAGACTAGAAAGAAGTCACTATGTATGACTCTAGAAAAGAGTATTCTCCATTTAACAACAACAACAACAAAAGTTTTTATTTTCCCCTAGAGCTAACCACAGTTATTAGGTCACTAAATGCGAAAATGTGATTATGACTATGTATGTTTTCTACTATTTTAAAAATTGCAGCAGGGTAAGAATATATTATTTATAGAAGTTGATAATATTATGCTTTAGAACTGCATTAAATGTCATTATTAAAAAACATTTTCCTGATCCTACACAAGTTATGAAATTATTTTATGCATGCATATTAAAATGCAACTCTTAACATCTGTCTTGAAGTGTTGAGAAGGTATTTGCATCGACATGTGACTGAAGATTTCTTATTGTCAATGTTTCAGAGGTTGTCAGAAAATAAGTAAAAGTGGTATCAAGGAATAGTAAGTAATGTAAAATTATATTACTCATAAAGAGAATTCTTTGCATCCTGATAGTGCCCGGCAAATAATATAATGCTATGTCTGAGAGAAATGACAAGCCATCTATTTTCTTAATTATGTGTGCTCATGTCACCCTCTGGTGGACAATGCAGAGGGTGCAGCAACATTGGAACTGCTGAAAATCCATTCATAGACAGCATTCTTGGAGTCCCTAAGTAGAAGATATTCTTTAATCCGCACTGCCCTGAGCTCCTTTGCAATGTGCTGGTTAGGATTTAGGGAAGAGAAGCAGGATAGGTGGAGTGAATATGCCTAGTTAGGACCTGAGCACAGGAGAAGAGAAGTCAAATAATCAAATGGTTAAAACAGATTAAGGAGCATCCTTTCTTCTCATTAAAGAGGCCTTCCTGTGCATTATGAAAGCATATTCAAATTTGGACTTATTATTCTTGTTTTCAAAGTAAATCAATCCGTGTAGACAGCATCTTCGGAAAAAATCCCAAAGTCTATCTTTCAAACTATGCAAGTCCAGGTGCCTCAATGTACACAAACATTTATAAAAGGTAAGAAAATGTTAGTACCCTGACCCTGCCCTTCACAGAATTTATTGATTAGTCAGTTAAGACAACCTGTAACACAATATGACAGGAAAGTGTTTTCTGCTCTAGGATATTCGTTTAATAAACGGGAACAGCACTAAACTGCACTCATGCAGTTTTATTTGTGTTTTCTCTTCTTATAAATAAATAGAGATGATCTACAGGAAAGACCATTTCTTTTCAGCATTTATTAGACTTTCAAAAAAATTGGTAAAAATGAGCCGGGCAGTGGTGGCGTACGCCTTTAATCCCAGCACTCAGGAGGCAGAGGCAGGTGGATCTCTGTGAGTTCGAGGCCAGCAGCCTTGTCTACAAGAGCTAGTTCCAGGACAGGAACCAAAAAGCTACGGAGAAACCCCGTCTCGAAAAACCAAAAAAAAAAAAAAATTGGTAAAAATGAAGAAAACTATTCTCTACCACTTGTGAATCTAAATATAATAAGAACTGCCAAATTTCCCTAGACAGTAAGCAAGGTCCATACAATACACACAAACAACCCAAATCACTCTGCACACTAGGTGATATAATACTTTCTCAAAGTAATATGCACAAAGGTTAAGTCTACACTCTGCCAAAACAATTCAGGATGTTTCAAGATAATTAGCTGGAGAGCAGGAACCAGGGCTTGATGGAGGTGGGTCTTGTATCTTATCTGTTGCTTTCATTGGTTAATTAATAAAGAAACTGCCTAGGCCCATTTGATAGGCCAACCCTTAGGTGGGTGGAGTAAACAGAACAGGATTGGGGGAGAAAGAAGCTGAGTCAAGGAGTCGCCATGATGCTCCCACTCCAGCCAGACGCAGGTTAAGATCCTCCCTGGTAAGCGCACCTTGTGGTGTTACAGGGATACTAGAAATGGGTTAGATCGATATGTAAGAACTAGCCAATAAGAGGCTACAGATAACGGGCCAGGCAGTATTTAAAAGAATACCGTTTCCGCGTAATTATTTCGGGTACAAAGCTAACCATGCGGGCGGCAGGGTGCAGGGGACGCAACCCCGCCGCCCCTGTTACTACAAGGGCTAGCACCTTAGTCATTTGTCCATATCAGAGGACTATTTCCACTTCACATGGAACAGACCTGTGAGGCAGTGCCTAGAGTTCCCTGGACAGACTGGGACTGAGATGACTCCCACCGGCTGTCCAGAACCTGGCATGGTGACTCACGGAACAGAAGCTGCAGAATAGAACAAGCAGGAGCCAGAGCATCTGCTGCAGAATTTACTTCCGGAGACTCAGATTTTGTTCCAGTATAAACCAATAACTGAAGACTACTTTTGAAAAAATAAAAAAGAATACATGGAGCTTCTAAAGAAAAAAATACTACCTAAAAATTTTTATTTATTCAACATGAAGTTTAATTTTATATAATGACTTGAAAACTTTATCAAAAGACAATAATTCACATCATACATGATGTGTATGATGAAAATTCACACATTTCTACTCTTTCTAGACTTCTAGGTTACTTATAAATAGACTTTACGAATGAGAACCAACAGTAGTAGTTTAATATAGCACTTTGTCCAAACGCCACCCATATAAAATAAAATCATTTGTCATTATTATTGTGAAGATATATATTGCTTTAGTGATGGCATTCTGGTGGTTAAAACTATATCATTATTCTTATCCCTCATTAAAGTTGCAATTTCTTTTTAAAATATTGTTAATAATTTTAAAGCATCATAAATAACATTTCTCATATCACGAATTTATTTTTATTATTTCTAGAAAAAATATGCTTGTAGACATAATTTAAAAAGTTCCCAATACATGAGTTACTGGTCAGGGTTGTCTGAGAGATTTCTAAAACACTGGCTACAGCTGTTGTCCCCCAGAGGCAGAAGGCACCGTGACTTTGGACATAGGACCCAAGAACCAGGAACCCTGAGTTGGACCTGATCTGAAAGTCCCCTCCATAAGGCATCATGGAAGCTCCCAAAGGAAGAAGCAAACAACAGTCCTATCCAGCTGTGATGGCCATGATACACAACAATGACCAACATGACATTATAACCCTAGGGTTGCAGTAGTGGCATGCATACCTTGGTAGTAACCAATAGCTCTCTAAACAAGAGGAAAATTATGCCTGGTACTGCAGACCTAGCCAATTACCTGGAACTATTGAAGCCATGGATCTTGGAGGAGAGCCTACAACTGCCACTTTAGTAAACCAACATACTCCCTAACTATATCCTAAAAATTTATCCTTATACACACAGAGAAGTGTAGTCTCATCCTTCATCAAGGAAAAAATTCTCTTTAAAACAGAGACCATTACAGAAAACCACAACCAACCAAGATGCACAAATGTAGAGCTGAGTCCAAAGAATCCATTTACAACATAACTGTACACAAAGCTCAGGGAACACTTCAGAAAAGAGGGAACGAAGACTGTTGAAGACCCAAAGATACAGGAGGTCTGCTGTGAGATTGTGTTTTCTAGAAATAATGGAGACCTAAACCTATTAAATCTTACCAACAAGGCTTTCTGAACATGATCTAAATTAGGGTGGCATTAACAGACATGCTAATGAGAGAGGGGGAAGCTCAGGAGACCTGAATCCCACACAAAGACCTACAGACAACTGAGGAATGCTGAGAGTAGGAGAAGTCTGCTCACCCAGGGAAGAGCACACCCATTGGTTATCTAATACCAATTGACCAGGCCTGAAAATATACATACACGTATACATGTATACATTTATACACACACATACACACACCTAGAGAGACAGAGAGAAAGAGGCCATGCAACTTGAAAGAAATCAAGGGATGGGGAGTACATGGGAGGGTGTGGAGGGAAGGAGAAAATGGAAAAAGGGTTATTGATATAATTACATTCTCAAATAAAAAGTAATTTTAAATATATATGTGTGTGTGTTTATATATGTTATAAAATGTATATGTGGGACCCTCACCCCTTATTCTCAAAGGGGCAAGAAGAAATTTCCTAGCAGAATGTTTTCCCAGGAAGATAGTGGCCTTCCCCTCTCCCACCCAGGAGATTCCGAGCACAAGGTCACTTAGCTCAGTCCAGCCAGCCACCTGGTACAGGCTGATAAAGATGGCCTAACTCAAAAACAGTGGCCTTGCTCTAGGAACAAGGAAAAAGCTGACTTAACAGAATGGGAAGGAGCAAAGGTCCTTGTACCCATGCCAAAGCATCTTCAAAGATTCTCTTTGTAGTTATGCCTTTAAAAGCTTACCCCACAGAGGAGATACAACTCCTCTCTACCTTGTAATGGGGATGGAGATGAGTTCCAAACATGTTTGTATTACGGTGATTAAACCTTGCTTATTACAGTCTGGGCCTCTCTGGTGGTCTCTCTCTGGGGGTCGTAATCTGGGCACAACTATATATATATATATATATATATATATATATATATATATATATATATATATATAAAACATATATATAACTTAAAGACAAATTTGGTTAATCTAGACCCCCTATATCACCTACAAACAATATATGAGCATAAATTATAAAACTGCAAAGACTATAAAAACTAAAAAACAAGCATCTTTCTACTCAACATCACCTTCAGGGATTTAGCCACTTGCACATGATTGTCATAGACCATAATGTCTACCACCAAACTCTGCAGCCGTAGAATGTGACTTAAGTCACCTTCAAAGTTAAGGTCTTGTAAGGAGACTCTCCAGGAGGGAAAAGTGGTCCTCGTTCCGTCCCATACCTGTATAGGACAGGAACAAAAGGTTTAATGAGGTTTATGAAATACTGAGGCAAGCTTCAAAATGAATCAATGCACGCTACTGAGTTTCCTTAATACTTCTAAATGTGATATGTATCATTCTGAGACTGTAAAAAGGCTAAATATGAACTACTGGTGATATGTAGGAAAATGCAGAAAGATAAAAACGAAAAGTCACTGTATGACACCAAGCAAAATATTAAGTAACTGTAGACTGAGTTTTCTTCTATCTGTGCTCAAATACCACTCCATCCCCCCACCTACCTCTCCTTCTTTTTATCTCCCCCATTTATACCCCTCAGTTCTGGGTATATTTAACTTCTGGTTACTATAAAAAACAAAGATGGGCTGGAGAGATGGCTCAGAGGTTAAGAGCACTGACTACTCTTCCAGAGGTCCTGAGTTCAATTCCCAGCAACCACATGGTGGCTCACAGCCATCTATAATGAGACCTGGGGCCCCCTTCTGGCATGCAGGCACACATGGCAGGAATGCTGTACACATAATAAATATTTAAAAAAAAATAAAATAAATAAAAAACAAAGATATGAGATAAAGTCAAAACTTTAAGACAATGAGATTATGCCTGTTTCAAACTGAGCATCAAGAAACTAGAATAAGGGGCTGGAGAGATGGCTCAGTGGTTAAGAGCATTGCCTGCTCTTCCAAAGGTCCTGAGTTCAATTTCCGGCAACCACATGGTGGCTCACAACCATCTGTAATGAGACATGGTGCCCTCTTCTGGCCTGCAGACATACACACAGACAGAATATTGTATACATAATAAATAAATAAGCAAATAAATAAATATATATATAAAAAAGAAACTAGAATAAGCTTAAGGAAATTTAAACTTAAAAGTATTTCTCAGCATCTACATTGTATGAACAGAGTTATAAAAAAAGTGGAATAATGCTTCTATTATAGATTATTGAGGCTGGAGAGATGGCTCAGCAATTGATAATGCATACCACTCTTGAAGAAGGCACGGGTTTGGTTTCCAGCACCCATGTCAAGTATCTTACAACTGCCTGTAACTTCATCTTTAGGTGATCCAAGACACTTTTCTGGCCTTTCCAGGCACCTGCATAAATGTGCAAAGACTTACACAAATACATGTAATTAAAAAATAAAATCCATTCTTAAAAGAGATTTATCCAATTATGGTTTAAATGCAAACCACAGACAGGTAAATGGTGTTGCCTGAGCCTACTGCGGAGCTGCCTCGTTCAGAGTTCAGACTGGCCTGGGTACGTGTCTGTGGGGGATTTGTTTTAGATTATTGATTTGTGCAGGAGAGCCCAGTCCACTGTGAGCAGCATCATTCTCAGGCAGGTGGTCCTGAATCAAGTAAGAATGCTAACCCTGTATAAGCTGGTCTATAAGCCAGCAAACAAGTAGCGTCCTTCGTGACTTCTGCCCCATCTGTTAAGTTCTTGCTTGTGTGTATATCCTGACTGCCGCCTGGACTATGATCTGGAGGTATAAGCCAAGTAACTCTTCCCTTCCATAAGGTGATTTTGGTCAAAGTGTCTTATCAAAGCAATGATATAATATCAATTCTTAGCAAAGAAATGAACTAAAACACATGGCTACTGGGAAAGCCTAAAATGGATATATTATGATGGAAAAAGGACCAAGATTACATGGTCAGTAATGTAATGTTCAGGTTGAAAAAGGAAATATTATTTTGCATACTAATAAGTATAATTTAAAAAGAATAATGTCTGTTTTCATGTTTTTAATATTTAATTAAAAATTATTTCTGATACACTAGAAAATCAACATCAGAAAAAAATCATTCATAATTCTATTCATAATTCTATTCCTTCAAAGTAGCTCAGAGTAAAACATTGCTATATTACTTCCTAGAATAATTTTGCTACTGTAGGAACATTTTTAGTATATAAATGAAACATATTACTAAGCAGACTATTATTAAAGTTTATTTCAACAAGTTTAGGTCTACAATTTCACTACAGATTCATAAAACATTCTATCAAAGAGTTCACACAATTACTACGCTTCTTTTTCCTTCCAGGTTTTGACTATATATAAGGAAAAATATTACTTCAAGCATACTTTTTTATATATTTAAAATTATTTCAATAAAGGAAATTTATAAAACTAGACTGTTAAATGATTTGTAAAGGCTTTTAAGATATAACAAGCTGTCCTCAAAGAGCTTCATTAAGTTTTTCATATTTATTTCCCAGTACTGAATTTCAAAATAAGTTCCTCAACCTTCTTCAGCCCTGTTAGCATTCAGGAGTGGGAGGAGCTGACAAGGCTTCACAGCTAACTGAGGCGCTCCTGGCAGTTAATAGCTTCTAGAGGCAGAAGAACCATGTTTCTTCAGGAGTGTGGTCACTGTGAATGGATGCCCAGTCAAGCACACATGGGGGCACTAAACGGACTTAGTGAGGAAAGCAAAGGACGTGAAGGCAGGAGTGGGATGTTTGGTGGGGATAAGCGAGGGGAGGATGAAGGGGAGGGGGGAAACAGGAAGTGGATATGACCACATTTCACAGTATAAATTTATGAAATTCTCAAAGAATAAATTTTAAAAGACAATATAATAAACCCTTCATCCAAGGTTGACTTATCTGAAAACTGATTATTTACTAAAATAGGCTACAGGCATACAGGGATTCTTTAGAGATAAAAATACAGTTTTGACTCTATCTGCTACAGGGTTGCAGGCTTTATCTCAATCTGTAGCTTTTCCTATCTTCGAAACAGTCAACAGATGTTATCAGCAAAGAATGAGCATCTTTGTTCCTGGAAACTTTCAATGGTTTACAAGTACTCATGTGACTCATGTGTTAAGGATGTCACATTGGCCAGGGAACATAAGTTACTTGTCTAGGATTCCTTCTAATCCTGGATGATTTTACATTTCTTTGGTGTAGTTTGGCTTACTTGACTTACTTAACTTTCCTTACAGTGTTCCTTTAAAATATGCCAGCAGTAACAGCAATGAGAAGCCCTGTCTTATCCAAGCACCATGACATTCCATTGTCTGATTATTCCAAACAGAGCATTAAGCATAGGATCTTGGCCAAAGCAGTGCTGCTCAAAAAATCCTATATAAAAATCCAAAGAGTCAAAAAGGAAAATAATGTGGGATTCCCCTCTGTATGCTGTGAATACCACTGGTTAATAAAGAAACGGTTTGGCCAGATAGGGAAAAACAAAGATATGCAGGGAAAACTAAACTGAATGCTGGGAGAAAGGAGGGGAGTCAGAGAGAAGCCATGGAGCCACGGCCTCGTGGTGATACACAGATTAGTGGAGATGGGTTAAATTATGATGTAAAAGCTAGCCAATAATAAGCTAGAGCTTATGGGTCAAGCAGTGATTTAGATAATATAGTTTCTGTGTGATTATTTTGGGAATCATGGGCGCTGGGAAACACACAAGCAGCCTCCCACAACAGGAAAATGATTAAGTAACTACTTTACCCAGATTATTAGTGGGGTAGGAGTAAATGTAGCCTGAATAGCATTTATGTGCCTATAATTTTTCTAGCTGACGTAAAAACAAAACAAAAAAATAACAACAAACATTTCAAAGTTACTCATGCCTACTCTGATGAGCAAGGAAGTAAAGATATGGGAACAGAACTTAACAGCAGTATACCAAGGATGTAAAGGTGACAACACAATTGACTTTCACAAAGAAGCAGAAATATTCACACAAAAGTGTCACTAAAGACATAACAGAATTCTGGATGTTCTTATTATTAAAATAAATGAATGTCACACTGTTTCTAAAATCCATCCTGACAAATACTGTTTGTTTTTTTTTCTGGAGGGAAAGCACAGAGAAAAGCAAGACCAGAACTAAGTAGGAAGTGTGTTGTGTGTGTGGGGGGGGTGGTGGTGTTAAATTTAACTAAATATAAAATGAAGTCTACAAACACTGTATCATAATGCTGCCGGCTCCTTATTAACAGTACATAGCACTAAATCATGATTTCAAATATTTAGATCATACCTTTAGAAGAAATGTTGTTCCGTCCACTTCTGCTTTACCCAGGAGCTGACAAGTGAGGTCATAAAACTGCAGGGGTTGAACATCACACAGCTGTACCACAGCTGAAGAAGCTGGGATGTGTGTGGATGCCCAAACCCGCAAGTCTTCTACCATTTCTCGGTCCTGAGCACTGAAGCTAAACAGTTTGCTTGAACTCCGTGCTGTGACAGGAGTCCCTAAAGTTCCTTCAAATGTCAAAGATGCAAAGCCAGAGCTGTTGATTCCCTGAAGCTCATTTTTATAGACTTGGATCTACGAAAGAGAGACAAAGTAGAAAACAAACAAAACGCTGACTGTGGTGGTTTGAATAACAATGGCCCCATAGGGCCATATACTTGAATGCTTAGTCACAGGGAGTAGAACTCTGATACAATTAGAAGGACTGAGAGGTGTGGCCTTGGAGGAAGTGTGTCCCTGGAGGTGGGCTAAAGCCCACGCCAGGCCAGTCTCTCTCTCTCTCTCTCTCTCTCTCTCTCTCTCTCTCTCTCTCTCTGCATGTGGATTAGGATGTAGAACCCTCAGCTACTTCTCCAGCACCATGGCCTGCTACACCTGCTGTCAAGCTCCCTACCATCCTGAAAATGGGCTAAGTCTCTGCAACTGTAAGGAACTTCCTAATTAAATGCTTTTTCTTATAAAAGGTGCCTTGGACATTGTGTTTCTTCTTCCTTCTTTATTATTTATTACTGAAGCAGCTTACAAACAATACAAAACACTCAACTGATGCTATGTCAAGATACATAACTATGCAAATTTTAAAACACTAAAAAAAATGTATACTTTTAAAAAGGTAATAGTACCCAAATTCTATCAAACTTGCATTTTTATGTTTTTGAGTGTTAAATTCACATAATTTTCACAAGGGGAAAGTATTATGTGACAGCTACCAATGTGGTTTAGCGAAAGCGCAAACACATGAGTGTGTAAAGTAATGAATACACTGAGCAGGAGGAACCATGCTGTGAGGACTTTCACTGTGTAAGCCTGTGGGCTCATTTATAAATGGAAAACTATAAAATATGTCGTTTGAATATTTTCTTCATGAACAGATTTGTTTATAGGAAATGCTCCCATCCCCTTTATTATCTCTAGTAACACTTTATGTCTGATAGTAAAATCATTATTTCATTTTCTGGTTGCAATATACAAATTTTTTCTTATAGTTTTCCAATTTGCTTTTGTCCTTACATTTACAGTGTATTTTGCAGATGGTACATATTTGATTCTGCTTATATTCATTCTCAACGTAACTTTACTTTTATGGCTATGGAGGTTCTTTCACCTTACTCCTCCAGAGTTCCCTGAGCCCTGAGGGGAGGGATTTGATGGAGACTTCCCATTTAGGACTGAGCAGTCCAATGTCTCTCACTCTTTGCACACTGTCAGCTATGGGTCTCTGTATTTGTTTCCATCTACTGCAACAGAAAGCTTCTCTGATGATGGCTGGGCAAAATCTATGAGTATAGCAGAACACTAGTATTTGGCTTTCTCTTGGATTCCTAGCCTACCTAGTCTCTGGATTTGGGCCACACAAGCAGTGTCAGAGATGAGCTGCATCTCACAGAGTGGGCCTTAAATGATCAGGTGTTGGTTAAGTTCTTCCAGTGGAGTTGAGTTTCAGTCTTCCCTCCCTCAGCTTACCAGGACTGCACAATTCACTGCTTTAAGAGTTAGAAGCCAATCAGAGAAACACAATAAGAACCCATTCTTAAATAAAATTAAATTAATTTAAAAAAGTTACAAGATGTATCCTATCCCTTCCAAATGCTACATGAAAACTTGACAACATCAACCATACTCGGAAGTGACAGGACAAACCAGTTGGAATCACAGCTTCCAATGTACAGGAAGTTTATTTAAAAGAAGAGGTTTCTAGCTACTAACTGAGGCCTCATCCTATTTACATTCCTTGTCTCTTGAAATGCTTAAAGTCACCTTTTAACAAGGCAGCCATATCATTAGAACTAACTATGATTAGAGAACAATTCAGACTTCTTGTCTAATAAATGCAGGTTGTAGAAAGTATGAATTATACCTTCAGCCTATGAAAGCGAACAATGTCTCCAACTTTATAAATGATCGGAAGGCCGTCGTAGTTTCCACTAAAGAGCATGCACGTTAACTTCACGTTTGTCTGGTCCACAATTGTTACTACTGAACAATAATCTGGGAAACAAAAATATTTAACAAAAAATTAAAGTATTTTAAAGCATTTGATAAAATAAGAATATGTTTATTAAAAATACTAAGTTTTACTCTTCTCTATTATTAAGTCTAAGAAAAAATGAGATACAGACATATTTTTGGCTTTCAATACCACAGTCAAATTAATCTAAAGAAGTGCTCCACGAAAAATTAACCTTAAGATATACAGGAAAACAAAACAAAACAGTCTACATTATTTTTCTAAAGAAATAACTTTTGTGTTCAAGTTTAAAACTCTTGATATTAACATTCTAAAATAGATATAATTACATTGATAGTGAGAGCTGTGAAAATAACAATGATTTCTAACACGGGCAAGGCTCTGGATTTAATCCTCATTGTGGAGGGAGGGAAGGAGGGAGAGATGGTGGGAGCCAAAGAGAAATAAAGATTATAAAGGCAGAAATGTGAAAAATCAGCTCTGTACTATACAGATGCAGGATCAGACAGTTTACAAACACAGCCTGTCAAAGTAAACATACAACACAAATGCACAATTTGTATACTATATATAAATAATACACCAATAAATAGATCAAGAGGAATGATAACATTTTAACTTAGAAATGTTAATAATATTTGTGCTTACAGAGAAGCACAGCTTTAACACTGTTGATCTTGGGAACTGTAATAGATGGCGCTGTAGTTCAGGAACTGTCCCACTAGGAACGCTCAGCTCTTTCTCCAGCACCTCGCCTTGTTTCTCGCCATGGTCTGTAAATCAGCCCTGATTAAGTTTTTTTCCTTTATAAGCATTGTGGACCCGGTGTCTCTTCGCAGCAATAGAAACACTAACTAAGACATCTGGTAACTCTATTAACATCACCTTCATGTATTTATATATTTTAAGAGGCTTCTTTTGTATTGTTTCCATACACTCCCTCAAATGGCCCTGGTTTTAGCTGTCTCTTCCAGTATTAGCCCCTTCAGCCCCACCCACATCAACCTCACCCCTACCCCATTTGATCTTCCCTTTCCAGAACCACTCCTCATCTCATCCATTTCACTTCTTAGGAAGATCAAACCTCATCTTTAGTACCTTGCTCTATACCTAACATTTTCATTATTTGAACTGTAGCTCGCTAGTCAAAGGCTTAATGGCTAATAGCCACTTTAAGCAACAACATGCCATATTTGTCTTTGGGCATCTGGGTTAAGTCAGTGAGGTGATTTTTTTCTAGTTCCATCCATTTTCTTGTAAATGTCATGGTTTCATTTTACTTAACAGCTGATGCCCCAACATTACAGAAGAACTTTGGGTGACTGTCCAAGTAGAGAGATTCTCTGTCAATTCTAGAGTTTTTGGAAGTTGCTTACAATGCACTTCCTGTTAACTTAGGTAATATTATATCCTTTTGGAGTCTTAGATGGATTTGAAGAATATAGTTATATTTCCTTAGTTATCATAACTGTAATTCTTGCTTGATACCTGTCTTGTTATATGTAATTTTACTACGTTAAAGTTAAAGTTAAAACCTTCCTTTTTATTTAAACAGAAGGGGGAAAATGGTGTGGGAAGTCCTTCTGTATATGTATTGCTTTTATTGGCTAATGAATAAAGAATCTGTCTTGGCCTGAGATAGGCTAGAGTAGAGCTAGGCAGGGAAAATTAAACTGAATGCTGGGAGAAAGACGGCAGAGTCAGGAGAAGCCATGTAGCCCCGCCAGAGACAGACACCAGACAGAACCTTGCCAGTAAGCCACAGTCACATGGTAATACACAGATTAACAGAAATAGGTTAAATTAAGATGTAAGAGCTAGCCAATAAGAAGCTAGATCTAATAAGCCAAGCAGTGATTTAATTAATATAGTTCCTGTGTAGTTATTTTGGGGTTGAGCAGCCAGGAACAAAAAAGCGACCTCCTACAACGAAGATGGATATCTGGGTGGGTCTGTGAAGAGAATCTGTGGAGTCCACAGGGAAAGGAGGAAGAGAGGGAAGACAGGCTGCTACAGGTCTAATACAGAACTGGAGATGAGTTGGGGAACAGCGAAGTGACAGGGAGTCTCCATCTGTATTCCCTGAGTCCTATAAAGAGATGGCCAGATGAGCTAAAAGAGGTTTATACCAGAAACTCTCTAGCAGCAAGAGGCATGGCAAAGAGATCTGCAATCTCTACATGTGTGTGTTTTATTAAATTACGTTATCTGCCTGGAGTACAGCATGCAATGCGTATCTTCTCTACCAGCATGCTGTCTTCTTCCCAACTCTTGCATGTTCTGCAGTTCTCTTTTGTAATTACAACTACCTGTGACTTTTAGTCACAGTGTGAAGAAAAAGGGCATTCCATGTGCTTAAATCCTTTGCCGACATGATTTTGTTAATATACATAGGAAGGCCAGAAAAAGGAAACTTTTTGCATAAAGGCAAGAGTTCCATTGAAAGCAAAACATGAAAACTTACCTATATCTCTGTACATACATGTTGATAAGTGATAACCAATAGCCATGTAAAACTTTAATTCTAAAATCATGATAGGAGTTTTAAGGACCTGAGAGCAGGAGAACTGATTCTGTTCCTTCCTGCAGGCTGGACTGGGTGAGCTAGCCAAAGCAGTGCTGGAGAGCTCATCCAGGAAGTGCCAAGGAGGGTGAGCTGACCAATGCAGCTACCACTCAGGTACTATAGAATAATCTTTTTGTACACTGTGAAGATGTGTCTTTACCAAGGAGTCTTTTGACTGGATTAATAAAAGACCTGACTGGTCAACAGGTAGGCAACAAGAGGTTAGGCAGGAGGGTCGAACTGAGAGAAAGCTGGGAAGGAGGGCGGGTCATGAGAGTTGCCATCCAAACAGAGTAAGAAGCTGTGCTGAAAAAGTTAGAGCCATGTGGTAGAGTATAGATAAGAAATACGGGTTAATTTAAGATGTAACAGCTAATTAGCTATCCACTGAATATTTATAATTAATAATAAGTCTCTGTGTGGTTATTTGGAAGCTGATTGTTAAGGACAGAGCTCACTGGTGGCACAGAGAAATTCCACCTACACCCAGGCTCAGAACCAGGGCTATGAGTTAGCCCACCCCAACATCCACCTCATCTGTGAACTACTGGAACATGTGAAGGAGACGAACCTACAGATCCACAACTGTAGGATCTTTACAACCCAGGAAAACAACAGGATATCCAAGAGGAGCCCCAAAGAGATTCCATTATTGATAGTGTGGTAGAAGCCAGAGGCCTCAAACCAGACTAATGACTCATGGGAATGAATACTTGCAAGTAAAGATTAATGGACTAAACGGTAAACTGTTTGACTCAACAGGTCACACTATAGCTTCCATGATGGGAATCTTCTTCTTTTTTTTTTTTTTTGGTTTGGCTTTTCTTTTAAATTTTGCTTTGTTTTTTGGGGGAAGGTTTTAAGGGTTGAGGGCAGATGCAAGGAGATGGAAAATAAGTGGGATGGAAATGCATGATGTGAAATCCACAAAGAATCAATAAAAGATAAAAGAAAAAACGTGACAAAGGAAAGAAGGAAATGCCTTCATAAGATCAGGAGGTATGCAAATCTGCAGGGCATTTTACAATTAGTGATTCGCGGGAGAGGGACCACCACTGAAAACTGAATGACATTCCTTTGTCATCCTTAAGTCTGTGCTTGTGTTCCATCCCTGGATTGGTGGTCATGGGTTCCATAAGAAAAAGGCTGAGCAAGCCAGTAAGCAGCACTACTCCATGGCCTCTACATCAGCTTCTGCCTTCAGTTTCCTACCCTGTTTGAGTTCCTGTCCTGACTGCCTTTGATGATTAACAATGCTAGAAACATTTTCCTCCCCAGGTTGCTTAGTCATGGTGTTTTGTCCCAGCAATAGAAACCCAAACTAAGACACTAGCCTTATGAAGATAAATCTACTATCTAAAAATATCCTGCCAAGAAACAGTGCCAATAGTATCAGAATTGGCACACAAGTCTGAACGCACAGACTTAAAGACTACAAAGAAATGTCATTCAATCTTCACTGGTGTCTCAATTAACTGCTTTTAGTTAGCTCTTAACCTCACAGAAAAGAAAATTCACTATGAATATAAAGGAAGTTTCTAGAAAAAATGAGGGTATAACACAATTATTTAACCTTATTCAAAAAGTAAATTAAAATGTCAACGACATAAAATAAAGCAATACTGGTGGAGCAAAAAGCTAATCAAGGGCCGGAAAGATCTAATATCAAACTTCCAACTCAATACTAAGTCTACCAGATGAGACCAGCAAGGAGCCTGCCTTCACAGGCTTTGATAATTGCTCCAAGGAAGTGACTCACCAAACAAAACAACAAAACAAATTAATAGGAATAATGTGTGTGTGTGTATATATATATATATGTTTATATAAGCAGCACTTATATATATGCATATACATACATATATACACATATTTTCTTGGTTCTGTTGTTATTTTTCAATCTTTCACAAATGTAAACACAGGATTAAAGGTAATTTAATAGTCTGCTGCCTTAATACCTGGCATCAGAAGGAAAGATAAAGAGAGCAGAAAGAACATCATATTAGCATCCTTTCCCTAAACAATACACAGTACAAATATGCCTGGACACATACACACGTGTATATGCTTAAAAACTTCAGGAGTCCTTCAGATTCAAACTCATGAGAAGGTATTTAACTAGTTTTAAACTTTGGTAATATTTTGCATAACTTGACATAAATCTGAAAAGATAACAAATGATGAATTAAGCTCTTTATTCTGTAATCTTGAGCAATTCACTCAATTTCCTCAGCATGACTAAGTGTGAATTGCCTTGGAGTTTTATTGCGATGGAACAATGATAGCTTACCTAAGATCTTTAATCAAAGAAGCAAGCATACATAAATTACAGAATCCATGAGCGATTCCTCCACAAATGCACTTCCATTTTTTTTTAACTAAAATACTGTTTTTTTAATGCTGTATTTCAGTGGCGATCAGTCAACAACTGACAAGTTTATTATAGAAAAATTCAAGTGAAAGTTTGGAAGGAAATTAATTTGCTAAAGAACCCACTGTATGTGGTAATCTTCCTTTTACCAGCAAATTTACTATGTAATGTATAAAAGAGCATTATCTTTCATTGTTCTGCTAAGTGGCCATATAATCGCCCTTCATATTTTAATTATACTGCAAGGGGACATGGAAGCTAGAAGAGGTGTGTAAATACCTCACTATTCCAAGCACTATGACATAGTGACAAATTTGTCTCAAGATGGAGGCTCTGCGTTGAGCAGTTAAACTCATCATCTTTTACATGATGTAATAGACAACCAGAGGGCACAGATGACACACCTATGTAGCTGTGGACAGCTACACTAAGATCAGTACTGTTTCTTTTAAGTACAAAATCTTTGAATGAAGAAAACAGTAAGTTTTCAACTTAACTGGACAGTGGATACACAGGAAAAAGCAAGCAAGCAAGCAAACAAACAAAAAAGAGCTGGCAGTGAGAAGGCTCGGCATAAAAGATGTCTGCTGCCAAAGCCTGATGACGTAAGTCTGTTTCACAGAACCCACGAAGAAGGAAACCAACTCCAGTATGCTGTCCTCTGTCTTCCACACATGTGCTGTGGTGTACGCACCCTTCTCCATACACTCACAACACTGATCCATTCTACAACACAGACGGACCTCAGAATCATTATCTCCTACATAAAGCAGGAGCTAAAGGTCACATAGATTATCACTGAGTCTATGTCCAGAACCCGCAGAAGGACAATGTGTGTGTGTGTCTGGATTTATAGGTGAGCACAGGAATGAGGCTCTGAATAAAAAGAATGGTTTGATATGATATTATGCTTGTATTTCTTCACCTATTAAAAATAAATCACTCTTCCTGATCAAATCACCAAATATAATCTTCTAAACACTGTTTTATTTAACAAATGATTTTAAAACAAGGCAGTTATTAACAAAACATTAGTTCATCTCACACCATTTACTGCAATAAAAACAACGTGTGTGCGCATATGTGTGTGTGTATGTTTAATGAATCTAATGGAAACAATAAGCCTACATTTTTTAAAAACTTGAATGGTTAAAATTTCAAAACCAAACAAGAACGACAACAAAAAGCTGCTAATCAGATCTATTAACTGTATCATGTGGGGCACCATCAACAGGAAAAACTAAAATGTACACAAGAGCAAAACATCATTGAAGAGATAATCCACTAATATACAAGACACCACTAGAAATAATGAAACGTAAAATAATAAGGAGGAGAAAATGTCCTATCTTTTCAAAGTAGTAAAGAGAAGGTGGCAAAGGAGGATTCTGTTGAGGTAGCAGGACGATTACAGATAGACAGCAAGGCAACTGTTAACCTAACAATAGTTCTTGAGAAATCATTTTGTTCTCGAAAGTAATAGGAAAGTATTCATTAGTATCACACAAAACTGGCAAATTGTCATTTAAAGAAAGACTGTCAACTATAATGCCTCAATCATGTACGCCAGCTGGTGACATAAACAACCCATACAATCTCAACAGTTCAGTTTACCATGTTCACACACACACACACTATATATATATATATTCATTCCACAAAAGTATGTTAGGTCTTTATAATGATCCTCATAGAAAGACTACAACATTAAGCTAGATGGTGTTGGCATATGCCTTTAATCCCAGCAAGCATTCGGGAGGCAGAGGCAGGTGGATCTCTGTGAGTTCGAAGCCAGCCTGGTCTACAGAGCAAGTTCCAAGACAGACTCCATTATCTACATGAAAGAAGCAGAACCATAGAGTTGTTGAGGAATCACTGCTGTAAGAGTCTCCCAAATCCTTCCTCTCTCAAACAGGTCACATGACACCCAGGAGTCAGCTTAATGGTAGAACGACATCTTAGGAGTCCAAATGGAGGGTAGGGAGACGGCTGAGTCAGCAAAGTGTTCGGTGAGTCGGCATCAAGACTCACTTTTATTTCCAGGGCCCATGTTAAAAGGCAAACAATAAAGAAAAAACAAACAAACAAAACCATGTGTGTTGACATCTATAATCCCTATGCTGAGGAGACAGAAGGCAAAGATCCCAGGGGCTCAGGGTCAGGCACCCAAGTTCCAGGCCATTAAGAGATCCTGTCTCAAATTAAAGCAAAACAAAATAGACTGGGTAGACAGTTCCTGAGGAACACCACCGGAAGTTGTTCACTGGTTTCTACATATATGCACTCACACACACACATGAAAGGGAACACACTTGAATAACATATATACATACACAATAAGGGTATTATATTACTATTATGAATTAGTAGTTTTAATATTGTATGTCCTTTTACTAATAGAACTGTTCAACCTCTGATGGAATAAAAGTTATAATTCTACCATGATTTAATATAAAGCTTAATAAACAATGCATCTGTTACAAGATAAAGGCCACAATGGGAAATGATAGTACACTAGGGGCCATATATAATTTTTTCCTGTTTTTTTTCTCATTTTTTTTTTATTTATTTATTAAAGATTTCTGTCTCTTCCCCGCCACCGCCTCCCATTTCCCTCCCCCTCCCCCAATCGAGTCCCCCTCCCTCATCAGCCCAAAGAGCAATCAGGGTTCCCTGCCCTGTGGGAAGTTCAAGGACCACCCACCTCCATCCAGGTCTAGTAAGGTCAGCATCCAAACTGCCTAGGCTCCCACAAAGCCAGTACGTGCAGTAGGATCAAAAACCCATTGTTCTTGAGTTCTCAGCAGTCCTCATTGTCCGCTATGTTCAGCGAGTCTGGTTTTATCCCATGCTTTTTCAGACCCAGGCCAGCTGGTCTTGGCAAGTTCCCGATAGAACATCCCCATTGTCTCAGTGTGTGGGTGCACACCCAAAAAGAGGAACTTGGGATGTACTCACTCATATTTGGTTTCTAGCCATAAATAAAGGACATTGAGCCTATAATTAGTGATCCTAGAGAAGCTAAATAAGGAGAACCCAAAGAAAAACATATAGGCATCCTCCTGAATATTAACCTTCATCAGGCGATAAAAGAAGACAGAGACAGAGACCCACATTGGAGCACCGGACAGAAATCTCAAGGTCCAAATCAGGAGCAGAAGGAGAGAGAGCACGAGCAAGGACTTTTTTTTTTTGGGACAGGGTTTCTCTGTGTAGCTCTGGCTCTCTTTGAACTAGCTCTTATAGACCAGGCTGGCCTCAAACTCACAGAGTTCTGCCTGCTTCCACATCAATAGTGCTGGGAATAAATATGTATGCCACCACCACCTCGTTTATAATTTTTAATATTCAGGATGAAAGGAAAAGTATTATTTTTTAATCATTTAGTAAAGAAGCCAAATCACAGCTTCCATCTCTATAACTAATTTAACATTTTTAAAATAAATTTAACAAAAATTCTAATTTGTCACATATAATATTGTACAAATTCAAAATCTGAACTACATAAAGGTAATTCCCCTATCTAGTTATATATACATCTAGACCGGTGGTTCTCAACCTTCCTAATGCTGAGACCCTTTAATACCCTCAGGTTGCAGTGAATGCCAACCATAAAATTAGTTCCTTGCTACTTCATAACTAATTTTGCTACTGTATGACTCATAAAGCAAATATCTGATTTGCAGGATATCTGATATTTGAACACTGTGAAAAGGTTTTCTGACCCCTAAGGGGTAGCAACCCATGGGTTGAGAACCACTGATCCAGATGTTACTGACATTGTGGCTCTGTATTGTGCCACCACACTGCTTTAAATAAGACAGCTGCGGACTGTATGTACATCCACACTTATTCCAGTACTTTTCTGTGGTAACAGTCACTGAGTTGACCCTTTGGTGTACTTAAACATCAGTGAGATTTGCTTGACATCCATTGCTGCACTTAATTCTGTTGAAGGACGAGCTCTGTCGACAGAAACAAAGATGCCGCTGTAACTGAAACTACAGGATGGATGGACAGCCTTAAAGCTTCACTCCCTGTCTTCTGAAGACATCACGTTATGTCTGAAAGATGGACCTTAAAGTTTCAGTGACTGTTCAGATAAAACTGATGGCATTCATCTTTATTTGGTGTCTCAGAAGAAACACAGAAACATATCATCCTGTTAGTAACAGATGGTTCATTACTAGTCATGAATTTTTTACTAAGGTTCTGGATTCAACTACACATATCTGATAGAAATACGATGCATAAGCATACATACTAAATAATTATATTTCCCCATGGCATTCCTTTTTATTCATGATTTAATAATACAATCAGAAAGAAGCATGATTATACTACCTAGAAACTAAATATATACTGTCATCAGTGTTTTTAAACAACATTTTAATTTTACATTGACATTTTTAATTGCTTCTAAAAATTATGCATGCTCTGATCACCTTATTTAAAAACGTTCCATGATAAAAATTAACACGTCAAAAAAAAAATAAATAAAAAAATAAAAAAAAAAATTAACACGTCAAATGGAAAGGTTTACGATTGCATCTTCTATCAAGTTAGATGGATAAGCCTAGCAGTCAGACTCTGGGACTACGAGTGATAGAGAGCAAGAGGGTCACAGTGTTCATTACACACAGTATTCAGACGAAGGATGGAAAGAGGCCATTATCACCAATGTGAAGACTCCTAAGGATATGATATGGAGGAAGGATACAGGCTCAGGGAAGGACAAGTAGAAATGAAAATGTTTAGGAAATTTTACATCAAACTTTATCTGTTTCAGCTTAATGTTTCATTGACCTCTAAAACAAACTGTACATTAGTAAAACATGAAAATCAATTTCTCTTCGATTCAGCACACTCATGAGTTTACTCTCAGCTAATTGGTCTATAATATAATTTTTGTAATTGTAAAAATTATAAAACTTGCAAAAATGCAAATATTTACATTTTTGAATATATCTTGAATCATCAGTTCAATAAGGACATCTCTTTGTTCCCAATGTGATCACAGCTTCTAGGATGCAGTATGTAAACAATATTTTATATTTTAATCAGTAATATACACTGCTTAATGTTTTCAACATGTCTGAAATATGGCTTCCCACCAAAAACGAAAAGGATACTTTTGTAGTATTCTTTGTAATTAACAAAACTTAACACAGTGACCTTAATAATTTATACCATTTTAGAACTGGTAAAATACACTAATAAGTGTTCAGTTTACTTGAACTGGATTAAACCGGTAAAATGTGTTTTTTATTGTCTTGTGAAAAAAACCTAAATTAATGGTTTCTGATACACCTTTTTACAAATCTGTTAAAGAGTTACATTATCATACAATTTATGGATCATACTTTCTTGATTTTCTTTGAAATGCAGAGATGAAAACTGATGTAGTTTTAAATTCCAATCTTTTAATCGTCTAATATTCTTTTTTGGGTGATAGGAATAAAATCCTATAACATAAGGTCTACCAATTAAACAAACTTTTAGAATACAGCACAAGGATCCCTACATCCTTTTTATTTTTTTTACCCTGAATAACTGAAAATTTACAGTCCCTGTAATGCAGTCCTAATTAGTTTTATTAAATACTAAATAAAAACCCAAAGTCAGGTATTAGGGGGTGAAAGTTGAAAGATGAGAGAAGCAGAGCGACCAGCCACTAGTTCTTACCTCTATGAAATTCTCAGACTGAATGGGGTATCCTGTCTCTGCAAGTCAGAGTCTTCAGACTGAACACCATCTCTACAAAACCTCAGACTGAATCCTCAACTCCTGTCTCCTCCCACCTTCTATTCCATGTCACTTCCCACCTCCACTTCCCTAGTGCTGGGATTAAAGGTGTAAGCAACCAACAGGTGGCTCTGTTTCTCTTTTAGACTGATTCAATTTCCTGTAGCCCAGGGTGGTCTTGAACTCACGGAGATTCATCTGTCTGTCTCCCTGAGTGCTGGGATTAAAGGTATATACCACCACTGCCTGGTCTCTATGCCTAACTAGTGTGGCTAGCTCTGCACTCTGATCTTCAGGCAAGCTTTATTTGTCAAAACACAAACAAAATACCACCACAGTCACTAAACGGCAAATATCGATTTCCTACTTCCTTTATCTCCCGGCAACAGCCACTCTGCCTTCCACTCTGTGCAAGACTGTTTATATCCAGCAACAGCATGGCATCCAGCCTCTTACTGACGTTGACACCGCTGTGGATTTCCTTCTTCACAAACCTAACAATACTTTACTGCAAGGAAATGTGGTTTTCTTTATCTGCTCATCCCCTGATGAGCATTTTGGCTGATTCTACAACTTGTCTATTGTGAGTGACACCGCAGTGAGCAGTAAGAATATAAGTATTCCTGTAT
Organism: Neodon shergylaensis; assembly: GCA_025134845.1. NCBI lineage: Eukaryota > Metazoa > Chordata > Mammalia > Rodentia > Cricetidae > Neodon > Neodon shergylaensis. The sequence continues at coordinate 8,470,666 of JABTXL010001586.1, read as the reverse complement.
GATCCTTATTTCAGTTTACTTAGATAAACATCTACAAGTGATTGCTGGCTCATAAGGCATTTCCACCTTTGAGAAAGTTTATCCTCATGAGGGCTGCACAGCAGCACAGCAGGGTATGACAGTCCACTTTCTTCGTAGCCACACCAACATCTGTTTGGTGTTTTGGTAATGGTGTCTTTAACGGGTGTAAGGTGGCAGCCATGGATGGTTGATTTCATTCCCTAATGCCTATCACCATGTTTTTTCAGGTTCTGACTGCTCTCTCTTCCTTCTTTGAAGAACTGTCTATCCAAGTCCTTGACCTAACCTTTAAGCTTGTTTTTGTTTTATTTCTTCCTATTGAGATGTAAACTAAACATTTGAGACGAATCCTTAAGAGACAACTGGGTAGTCTCTCCCATTCTATAGGCTGTCTTTCCCCCCGCACTGGCCAGTTCATTCAGCTGCGGGGAAGTCTACAGCTTGGTGCTTTGCCACGTGACTCTTTTTTGTGGTGGATTCCTTCGGTATCATATAAAAGACATCATGTCTATTATCATGTCATGTATTTAAATACCTGTTTCCCCTTCGAATATGGAATCCAGTTTTCCCGGTACTACTAGTTGAAGAGACCATCCTTTCAACACTGTATGCTCTTGGCACATCTGCCGATGACTAGGTAAACACCCACGAGTTTTTATTTCCAGTATTTCAATTTTATTCCACTAAAATATATATCTTTTCCTGCTAGGACTATACTGTTTTAATGACTGTAGGCTTGTAATATGTTTAGGAAATTAGAGCATCATAAAATTTCACATTTTCTTCCTGCAGGCTGTTCCTCACTATCTGGGGCCCTCTATATGTTTTAACATTGATTTTTCTTTTCCTATTAAAAAAAACGCTATAAACTTTTGAAGACTATTAAGCCTTACTATCCAGGACACAGGACATCATTGCACCTGTCTGTGTCAACTCTGATTTCAACAATATTCTGTACTGTTCACACTATAGATGCTATTATAAACTGAGTTCTCTTTTTGTTGCCCTTTGAAATTGCTCATCACTGATATGCTTATATACTGTTAAGTTTGATCTTGTGCCTTTTCTGAACTTATTTATTACTTCTCAAAGCAACTGTTTTGTGTAGTAGTTTATTATTCATAGAATAATGTTCTTTAAAAATACAGATTTATTTCTTCTTTCCCAATTGGCCATTTATTTTACTTCCTTCTCACAACTGCTTTGGATATGACTCACAACACTATGCTGAACACAGTATCAAAAAAAGGCCACACTTGTAATTTTCTCATTTCTGAGGGCAAGCTTTGTCTTTTTCACTGACAGGTATTATGTTAGCTAAGAGCTGCATACTTATTGTTTTTAAAGTTGTGATAATTTCTTCTACATAATCTGCATTGAGCTTTCATAATGATAAGCTTTTATTATCATCATTGTTATTTATTATTTTATATTGTAGGTATATTTCTCACAGATCTTTTCTTTGTGGCTAACATGGGGCTCATGTAATATACTTTAAAATACAGCAATCTATTCTAAGCTTACAAATATTTAACTTCAAGCTGAGCGGTGGGTGCACACACTTTTAATCCCAGCACTCAGGAGGCAGAGACAAGCAGATCTCGTGAGTTTGAAGTTCAAAGCCAGCCTGGTCTACAGAGCAAGTTCCAGAACAGGCTGCAAAGCTACAGAGACATCTTGTCTCTAAAAAAACAAAAACAAAACAAAAAAACCTAAACAATCAAAAAATAAAAATTCACTTCAATTATTTAAACATTCTCTGCTTTCACTTCTGTTCCCGGCACCTTTATCAGATCGGGCTTGGCGTGTTCTACGCTGTGCGTCCATGAACCTGTGTGGTGGCCAGCTTTTCTCTGCTGGCTGCCTTTCATTTCCATGCCAGGCTGGAGGGTGACTGATGTGCTGACACTGCACTGTGACCATGCTCCCCTTCATCAACCCATTCTATACTTTCTTACCTTTTAGCTTCCTTTAAAACTACTCACATTGTATCAAATAAGACCCTGGAATCTAAAGACCACCTTCACTTCGCAAATTAAATGGCCAAAGAATACTATTCATCAGTATTGTTTGACAATTAAAAACCAGGATTGCACGTGTCCTGAGTTGTGTTGCTGAGATCAATAATTCAGCTGTTGGTCACAACACACCACATATCCAGATACCTACCAGTTCCTCTACTGAGATATGGAGGCTTAAAGAATTTCACAACACCGTAGACATTGACAGTTGCACCTTCTTTAAGTAAATTCAGGGGTGTGTATGTATAGGGAGTTACTGGAACCTAAAGAAAGAACAGACAGCGATTATGTCAGCAAGTACCTACCTTTTAGAATATTATGGTGAGATCTGTAAGTTAGCAAGTATATATCATTTCACTTGAAAAGGTTTATCCTAAAGAGGAGTTTAAAATGCAAAAAGAAAAGTTAAAAAAATAAAAAGAAACTACTTCCAAAAGTTACTACAGAAATCAACTACTTTTTCTTGAAATAGTTTGTTCATAAGTAGAAAAATTAATACATCAGCCTATAAAAGTATAGGCAGTTTAAATTTTAATTATACTTCTTCAGCAAGAAAAGTTTAAAATCAATTAAAATATCAAAAGTTGGTGTATAAACTGAAGCAATACAGGAAACACTTTTCAATATGTACACCATCAGTGATAAAGCTCTCAGAGAAATCTCATGAGGACGAGGACGAGGTGTGGGGAGGTATCAGGCCACTAGAGTTGTGTGCTGTCAATATGGATTCTGGACCTTGTGAAATCACTGCAGTGTTTCTGTCTTGGCTACTCCCAAGTGCATTTGCAAGGGTTCTTGCGAATGGTATTAAATCATTCCAGCTACCATTCAATTATTTCTTCCCTATATGGCAAAGAGAGAAAACTCAAAAATGAAATTTATACTACAATTTGGCAGAGAAAATTCGAAAAAATGTGATTTTGGCTCTAGTTTTTAAATTATCACTTCAAAACTTATCATAGAAAATCATCTCCCCCTACACCCATTTAATTTATAGGTTTCATTCTTTACTTAAACTTAAAAAATAAGTTCTGATTCAGAAATCAATTGAATGAGGCAATTCATAACAATAAGAAGAAAAGAGAAAAGAAACTATCATGTAAGGCTGTATCTCACGCTAACAAAATCACTCAATTAACATGTAAATTTTCAGTATCCCATTTATTCCTGCCCCCATGGAGAAATAAACTTAACGTGCCTATCTGAAAATGGCTCTATAAATCTCAAACAGAGATGAATTCTTGCTTCTTTTTAAGAAAGCTGATTCTTAGGCACAGACAAAGAAGGGCTTTGCAATTTAATCAGTCTTTAATATACAAGAAGAGTGTAGCTTATTAATTATGATAGAATAATGCTCAGCAAAAGGAATAAAAAAGAGAAGATTTGGGCTGTCAAATGAAGCCATCAAAATAACTCGACCCAGTATCCTATCTTGACAAGTATGCCGCTGATACTGGGAAGAATGAAAAAGCCAGCGCAGCTTAGGGAGACCAAACAACACCTGCATAGCTGCTCACTGATTCAAAACAGAAAATGAGAAACAAACAAAACAAAAACCTTCTTAATTATTCATTTGCCTTCCCATGAAAATTAGTTACTTTAAATTTATGTAGCTGTTATTCTTTTTGATATTAATAAGTTAACTGGTTTTTCTTCAAAGTCATTCTCTTCGAGTCAAGTTAATGTACTCTTGGATAGGAATTATCTGTGAACATCATAAATAAATTTATATAATACTTCCAAATAGGCCAAACCTGAGTAGCAATTTGTTTCCCTTGCTGACAGTAAAGAATGATGGCCTAAAACAAGACTACAAGGGGTAGGGGGTATCCAAAGACAACTGTAGTTAGGAGAGAGTTAATAAGGTTAGGTAAGGAGAAGATAAATAAATGAATATCACTGATAAGTGGTAACATGTAACATGAACAAAATCCACAAAGTCACGGCCCTTACAGGCACTTGGATATCACGTGTTATCAGGGATCTGAAAATAGTCTGACAAACTGATGCAAAAGTGTCAAATATCTGTGCCAATAGGAATGCAGTAGTTCAAGCATCTTTTTATGACAGGGCCTACTGTGGCACTTTATAGCTTGATGAATATTCCTAAAAGGACTAGAATAATCCTGCGCAGTAGGACTCGTGTGATTAGGGGACCGCTCTAGCCAATATAATTGCAAATAGAAGATTTAAATATAACCAGTGTGGCTATGAATTGAATTTTCCTTTTATGACTTGAGACAGAGTCTTCTTTTGAGATTCAGGATGTGACCCTCCTGCTTCATTGAGATCTACCATGCTGGGATTATAGCACGTGCCAAGAGTTAGCTATACATTTTTTATTTTGATAGCCTCTCATGTCCAGCTGCTGCAGCATTAGACAACATAGATGTAGACAGTGACTTACCCTAAGATACTAAAACATAGTAAAAAGCTACAGGACTTAATACACTACAGATAATTTGATAACAGCTTCCAAAACCCTTCCGGATACCGGTCACCTATCTATGCTTCACAAAGACATAAAAAGGCCTCTATTATGTCTTGATAGCTTAAGACAAAGCTTATCACACAGTGGGGTAGAGACTGAGACTACTAAGGACTGAGCATGTACCTCAGACGATGTTGACTGTCACTGACAAGAGTTTGGGTTTAATTCCCAGAATCAACCAAAACCTCCAAACAAACTGCAACACAACAATCTCTCCTCAAACAAAAAATCCCAACCATAAAACTTGGGGTAAATGAAATATAATCTACAGCTGTGGATAAAAATCAAGACAATTATGCCTGAAGGATGCAAATGTATCTAGCAGGGCTGGGGAGATGGTTCAGTAGATGAAGCACCAGTCACACATAGATGAGGATGGGACACCCACATAAACACTAGTTGGGTTTGGCGGTCCACCTGTAATCACAACAATCTGGAGGCAGAGACAGAGGACCCAGGAACAAGCTGGTGAGCTAGACTAGAGCTAGAAAACTCTGGTTTTCAGTGAGATATCCTGCTTCAGAACACATGGTAAACAGTGATAGAAGACATCTGACCATCAACTGTTGGCATATACATGTACTTCCCGGGTGCACACACAGTGAGTACAGACCACTGCTCTTGCAGAGGACTAAGATTTGGTTTCTAACACCTATATAAAGTAGCTCACAAACATCTGGAACTCCAGTTTCAGGAAATCCAATGCCTTATGGCATCTGTGGACACCTGCATGCAAGTAAGTGGTGTACATAATTCCATACAAAGAAACAAATAAATAATAATATAGGAAGAATATACATATTATATTAAACTTTATCAATGTATTGCCTTCTTTCCAGTTTCATTTAGCTGTAAGTATCCAACATATAAAAAGGGGGAACCTTCCTTTAGATAGCAAAAATTCTAGAAATAAAAAATTGTTGAAAAAAAGTATAGATATAAAAATCTCTTTTATTTATAGAGTTTGTTAAATCACAACTCAGCAAACAAGAACCTGCTTTAATACAAGCTGACAAAAGAATAAAAGAAATGAATTTGCCTGTGATTTAAACTAACAAAAATTGTGTGTCTTCATAAAGTAAGAGATGGTTTGCTTCCAATTCCTTAAACTTACACAGCTTATATAGAGATATTAGTAGATAATATAGGCAAAAATAATCAAATATTGTTAGACAAATACAAAACTATAATGTATCTAAAAATGCTTTTAATTGGATTGGCACTAATATAAAATGTGACTATAAAGTAGGCTAATTTAAAATCAAATTATAAAGTAGGAGAAAATATGAAGTAGATGCATAAATGTGTATGTATCATTGTATATTAACTATCATCTTACCAAAGACATTGCTTCTGTGGAAAATCCTCTTAGACATTTATTAAAAACCTGAAAACAAAACAGAGACCCGTTTGTACATATGTGACTTCCAATGGACCCCAGATTTTCAAATGCAGTTAACTATACATTTAATGATACTCCAGTTCTCTATATGGTATAAAGCTTGGTTCCCATGACCCATGTCGGACACTCACTACCACATGTACCTTCAGTTCCAGGAGACTTAACACACTGCTTTGGTCTCCACAGGCCCCTACACTCAGGTGCAAGTCCCTACACACATAAATTCCCATAATCAAAAATCTTTTTAAAAAATATTACAGATATAAGATCAAATGAAAATGTGGTTTTAAAAAGGAGAATCAACCCTCTCAAATCTCCTGAGGGCAACTTCGTTAGTCAATATTATACTCACCACAGAGGAAGAAGCTAACAATCCAACACTGCACTAACTGTGTGTTTTCTATCCCTCAGAATAAGTGGCTTGTGCTATGGACAATTTTAGTGGGGTATTAGTGATGTTAAAGGGGGAGAAAAAGGCAAGCCTCAAGTTCTGGGCTTCACCTGTGGCATTTTTATCATGCATGAGCACTGATACCATTTTTATTTCCTCCTAATCCATCTATTGTCATTTTGTTTTGGAATTCAATGTTTCAGCCTCCACAACAAACTAAAACAATTCAGACTTGGCATTTCACCCCAGACTTTCAGAAATATTATCCTAAGCCACAACATGACTAGACAATGCCAGGTAACCATAGCTCTTTACAGCTAAATCCATAAACGTTCCTTCTCACTGAAGCTTTTATTTCTCTCTAGCATATATGGGGACTTAAGGAAGAATATAAATACTCTCAAATAAGTAATTTTCACACAAAGTAAAAAATACTTTGCTTTTGCCAGACCTTGGAGCAATATATGATAATTTAAATTTTAGTCTAATTTAAATGAAAGTAAGATTTTAGCCAAATATTTTCAATTGTCTTAACTAACAGATGTTAGTTCTAAATTCTAATGTACACACACACACAGATATACACACACACACATACATACTGCATTTACACACTTAAATACAAACCCCAGTAATTTATATTTACTATGTCACTCACTGAAAACATTTTTAAATATATATAAAGAAATACAAAAATAACAAAATTTATAGGGAACATATAATATCAAAGTACAGCTGATTTTGACTCAAATATTTACTTAACCTAGAAAAAGACAGGAAAAATAGATACTTGGCATTTTAGAAAATTCAGAACATTCAGAAACTAGATGCTACCATAGGCATTTCTGCTGACTCACGAACTGAAAAGCACAACCACAACACATACGCCAGGATAATCATGCATCCCCTGCCAGCACCACCCATGCAGCGTTAGTTTCTAGCACGTAGGGTAGTCCTTCAGTTACTACAAACCTCCACAGGGTGTCCTAGTGGAGACACCACTATGGTAAAAGAAAACAAACTGAAAAAGAATTTATTAGATAACTACAGGGATGGCCTCACTTGAAATGTGATCATACATAGACACTATTGTTAAATTATTTACATTGTAATAATGGAATTGTGTCTATGCATACACCTGAAAAATTAGAAAGAGCCATATACTAATGCAGACATTAGGTTTGATATTTTTCTTAAAATAAACACGAGAAAGAGATGGAGAGAGTGTTCAGCTTGTTGCTCTTACAGGACCCCACTTCAGTTCCCAGTACCCACGTCAGCTCACAACCACCTAAATTCAAGTTCTTAGAGGATCCAATGTTCTCTACTGGCATCTTCACCTTATGGTACCATTAGCCATGTGGAGCTAATGAAGCCACAGATACAACTGAATCTTTTAAAAATTGAGGTAAATATTTAGATTGCCTAATGGTCTTGTGGCATAAACACGTACACATGCACGTATAATGTTTAGAGACCATTCTGCATCCTGAAAGATGGCTTAAATTATATAGTTCATAAATTTGCCTCAAAATAATACGTAGCACTCAAATGAGTTGAATACTCAAAAGATGAAATAATGTAGCCAGTAACTGTGATTGTTGACCTTGATTACCAGGTTGACTGGATCTGGGGCCCACTCAATAACATGCCTCTGGGGAGGTCTTTGAGGGCATTTCCAGGAAGAAGTAGGAAGAAGCTCTTCCACCAGAGTGGTTAGTATGTTCCACTAAGACTCACATAATGAAATCCAAGAGATCTAGGGAAAAAGCAACGCAGTGTATCTGCCTACCTTCCATTCCTGCTGGTGAGTGAAGCGATCCCATTGCTGCTGCCCTGCTACCCTATACTGACATCACATCCCAATTCGCAAGTGTTCCAAAGACTCGCTAGAAATACTGCAGGCTTCAGCGCCAGATTGAGACTGCTGAGGCATCAGACTGACTGGCTGAACAGGGATCCCAGCCTTTCCAGCATTCAGATGGTCTTTTTTAAGACTACCTAGCCCGTACTCTAACAGGCTATTGAAATTGGGTGACAAATGTATGAATATTCGCTAAAGACTCTCACTGGCTCTATGTCTATAATTGTGCAGAATAAAGGCTGGCAAAGTGGCTCAATCAGTCAAAGAGCCTGGCAGCCTGAATATAATACAGGGCCCATCGTGGAAGAAGACCAACTGGACATGCTGTCCTTCAACCTCTACAGTCCACAACACAGTTAACTATATTTTATAAATATTTTTTATCATAATAAGAAAGTACTCTTCTAACTTTCTGAATTCTACTATTATGAAAAGTACTGGGATTTGTCAAATATATTTTCTGCATCATTTAATGTATTCCCCCTTCATACAATTAAGGTAATATATTGCAATGATTCAAATTTTCATTTTACAGGGGTGTTTTGTTTTTGTTTTTTTTGTTTTTTTTTACATTTTTTACATCTGTGCTTGGAATTAACCTACTCAGTCTAATCCTATTCATAGGTTATAGGTTTACCTTGACTCCTATTTAGTTAAGGATTTTGCAGGTATGTATTTTTGTTTGTTTTTGTTTTTTGAGACAGAGTTTCTCTGTAGCTTTGGAGCCTGTCCTGAAACTCACTCTATAGAATAGGCTGGCCTCGAACACAGAGATCCACCTGCCTCTGCCTCCCAAGTGCTTGTACTAAAGGCGTGAACCACCACCGCCTGGCTGCTGGTATGTATTTTTAAAATTACTAAAATCTTATGAGCATAATGAGTTATAAATGCAGTAATTTTTAGTTATACTTAGAATAACTGATGGGGAAACAGATATGTAGGTTTTGTTGAATACTAAATAACAAAATGAAGTAAAAGGAGAAACCATTTCTTTATATACATGGTCAACTGACTTTTGCAATTTTAAAGGAATCACTTTTTTAGGTATATTTTAACATGTAAAATGTATTTGACAAACTGTCAAAAACGAACCTGCAAGTGAATATCATTAATAACTTTAAATCTGTTAAATTTATTTTAAAATAATAATGCAATATAAAATTATTCTGCCACTATAAAGAAAACTTTAGTCGTTTGATAATTTTTCCAAAAATAATACAACACTGTTGCTTTTGATTTTGTCAACTGATAAAAACATAGCATATGTATGTATGTACAGATAGATAGATAGATAGATAGATAGATAGATAGACTGACAGACAGATCTATTAGATACAATTTTTCCCATATAATAAAACTAGTTAAGTATATTTTCACAAGCATAGGTACTTTGAAATATAATTGTGAAGAAAAAATTTTTAAAGTTTGTAATTCAGGCATGCAAAACACAAAAACAAGAATAAGGACATATGATGAGTTTAACAAAATCAATAGAAACCACGCGTGATGTCATGTCTATAGTTCTAGCATTTTGGAGACTGAAACAAGGGGCATCACAATTTCATAGTCTGTCCGGACTGTCCAGTAAACCTTGAAGAGGCAGCAAGGGTTTGAGTTGTAGTTCGGTGGAAAAGCATGTACATGACCTGAATAAAGTTCCAAGTTTGAACCAAAACAGAAAAATAGGCTGGAGATATGGCTCCGTCATTAAAAGGTTAAGAACACTGGTTTCTCTGCCACAGGACCTGGGTTGGATTCCTAGCACTCAAAATGGTGGCTCACAACTACCAGGACACCCGATGCCCTCTTCTAGCCTCTGAGAGTACCAGGCACACATGTGGTGCACAGGCATACATACAGGCAAAACATCCACATACATAAATGAAAATAAATCAAAAATTTAGAACAGAAAAGTCAAAAATTCCAGAAATGACAGACAAGAAAACTAGCAGGATGGATTCAATATCAATTAAACTTATCAAAGCCGAGGAAAATACTACACAAAAAGGAGGTATGAAGACACTGTAGAACCTTTGGGCTGGAAGCTAGAGTGGAAGTTAAGGGTATACTGACCACAGTTTAGAGATGAAGAAAGTACTGTGATAAAGTAAGAAATACAGAAAGTTGATGACATAAAAAGCTGACACTTGCAATATATCAAATAAACCTCAAGCCAGAAATGAGCAAGAACAAACAAATTATGATGACAAAAGCTAGAAATGAGGTATCACTACCAATCTTATCACACTAAAATGCATCAAAGACCAACTTTACACCAGATATTTACTTACATGAAAAGAACAGTTTCCTTTAGAAACAAAAACTACCCAAAAGTTCCCTCAAAACAAAACAGGTAAAAATGGAGGAGCCAGACCTCAAGTTGAAGTGACAACGTTTACTGTCAATATTTCTATAAAAATGTTGCTGGGCACACCTGGCTTTACTGTGGCATACATTAAATGTTCATAAACATTTATGGCAGCCATAATCATTCTCCAAGCTATTCAGACCACGAAGAGGATGCGCCACTAATGTAGGAGGGTCATCTGTCTATGTGTTACTTTCATTGGCTAATAAAGAAACTGCCTTGGCCTTTTGATAGGCCAGCCCTTGGGTGGGTGGAGTAGACAGACTAGAATGCAGGGAGGAAGAAAGCAGAGTAAGGCAGACGCCATGCTTCTCCTACCCAAGATGGATGGTGGTTAGACTCATGCCAGTAAGCCACAGTCAAGTGGCGATACACATTAACAGAAATGGGTTAATCAAGATGTGAGAGTTAGCCAGTAAGAGGCTAGAGCTAAAGGGCCAGGCAGTGTTTAAAAGAATACAGTTTCCGTGTAATTATTTCAGGTAAAGCTAGCCAGGTGGTGGGAAGCATCCTGCTGCTCCTTTTACAGGCCACTGACAATCTTTCTCAGGAGAACTGCATTCTTATACAAGTGGTGCCATAGCAAAGTTTCACACTAATAGTCTTGGTAATGTAGAAGCAAACACCTGTAGCAACTGATAGAGAACAAAACCCAACAGAGTATCAAAAACAGTTGTTTTAAAAATGCAGATAGTTTTAATAGGAAAAAAAAATCAATCAAGGTGAAGAATATATTAACAGAGTAAAATAAGAGAATTGGTGATTGGCACTCAACATGAACCAAAACTCAACTTCCGATTAAGAAGAAACTATCAGCTGCATGGCACACACCTTTAATCATAGCATTTGGGAGGCAGAGGCAGGTGGATCTCTGTGAGTTCAAAGCTAGCCTGGTCTATAGAGCAAGTTCCAGGACAAGCTCCAAAGCTACACAGAAAAACCCTGCCTCGAAAAACAAACAAACAAAAAAAGGAACTATCAGTGAATCAAGATGTGAAGGTATTTGCTCAGTTTGACAGAGGCCAATTTTAAAAGCAGATATACTTCCTGATAAAGTATCATTTGAAAGGATGGATGATTTTACTACTAACACTCTGGGAAGATTTATGGAATTTTCTACTTTTCCACAGACTGCTTTCACAAACACAGAGTCATCTGTCCCAAATAGCAGTTACAGTGGTTCTTTTTCTGGTCTATACATCTTTTTTTTTTTCTGTCTTTAATATACAACACAGGCTCCAGGGACAAGGAACAGAACGAGTACCCAGGTTGTATTCCTGATCTCGGGGAAGGTTAAAGTATCACATCATTAACTATGACATTTGCTGCACTTTGGAAGACAGTCATTATCACATCAAAAACGGTTCCTCACCTTCCTAGTCATCTGTCATAAACTGTGTCACATTACACAATTTAATAACATACATTTAAAATATCAAAAATATAGTATACTGATGATATGGAAGTCACCCAAATATCTTTCTAAATTACATACTAAATACAAGTGTAGTTTTCTTTGTAAAGTAATATGCTGAAGGCAAACTTAGAGAAAGTTCCTACGTTAGGTCACTCTAGTCAAAGCAAAAACAGAGCGCTACCTATTGTGGAAGTCTGATAGTGAGAATAAAGGGGTCTCATGCAAAGGTAAAAAAATGAGAGGTAGGAGGAGGCCACTACAACAATCTGTCAAAGAGAAAGATTTCCTCATATAGATATTGTCTGTCTCCGTTACTATAAATGTATTACCAATTAAAAATCACTCATGTGTGTCCACGTGAAACATAAATATATAAAGGGAGCTATTTCTGGAGTGTAAGCAAGTGGTGAGGAGAAACGAAGCATGCTTACACTACGCACCTTAAAGTCTTATCTTCAGAACAGCTGCTCTACTTCCATAAGACATTAAGAAAAATAACTGAGCTTTCCCCGAAAGGAAAAGAAGTTAGCAAAGAACACAGTTTTTAACAATATATAAGCAAAAGTTAGAATAGATTTTAAAGCATTAGAATTTATGGAGTTATAACAACACTAGCGAAACACACACAGACACTTGGAGATTCTGAAAAAGCTTCCTTCATAAGACCACCTGAGAGTTACTATCTCAAAATCACAAAGATCTCCACTAGTGTGCACACACACGCACACACACACACAACACACAACCTATGCAACCCTAGACTACGTAACCTTTGCTACTGATGTCTACGGCCAAGCATATGGCACAAAATATCTTCAGCGAGCACACTCGCTTGCCTTTCAAACCGTGCACTGGCCCAGCCCTCGCTAGATATTCACAGGGGTATGGTATGCTTTCCAGGTTGTAAAGCTAGTCTGTTCGTAAATAAGTCTAATTAATCTTTAGAGAATATTTCTGATGCCCATTTAGACCGTTCTCTCAGGAAGTCCATATACTGTGGTCACATAATATTATCATTTACCTGAGAAAATCAGAGGGCCTAAAATTAATACCACTCATAATTCAATTTGTTAAACAATTCTTTTAGGTTAGCTACAAAGAATGATGAAGTAAATCAATTTTTCTAAACTTTGTTTTATTCTGTAATACTATCTTTTCTTAACAACAGCAACAACAAAAACAACGTTTGCGTTTAAAAAAAGTGACAATTTAATAAAGAAAAAAATTCCAAATGTGAAATGATAAACTCGTAAAGTAGGGTAGCCTGTTCAAATCAAAACACCAAGACACAAGTGCAATTTAGTTTTTGTTACAGTTCAGTAATAACAATTCTGTCAACTTAAAAAATGTTATTTATTCAAAATACAATCAAAATGTTTCATCGCCAGTTTTCAAAACTTCTTTTGGCTCTTATTTTTAATGACATATATATCATGGATTATTCGTAAATATCCAGATACCTATTTTTATTTATCGAAAAATGTTTAAAAGAAGATCCCCTAATACCTCTCACATCAATATTTCAGACTTAAATATAACTAGCAAAGCTCCAACTTTACTGATGAGTCAGAAATCAACCAATCGTATCCATAAAAGAGTCACTGTAAAACTACAGGCATAAACTAAGGGTATATGATAATGTACACTGATTCAGACTTAAAATGCTAGAAGAGTAACATCAAATAAATGGACACCTGCAAATGTCAAACTTCTTTTTGACCCATGAGAGGAAGCACAGGGCAGTAAACTCTCAGAGAGCTGAGGAAAGAGATTCATCAGTGACAGGAGAGGCAAGCACTTGTTTATGCAAAGCGAAGTCAGACACTGTCTAACACCTGTGAGAAAATTCATTACACATTTTTAACGGACTGTAAAGGCCAGGAAGGGACTTTCCAAATGGACAGTGACTTCAGAGTTGCTAACCAAAGGGATTGGCATGCTCTTCTTCACAGACTTGAAAGGGTAAGACCCAGAGGCAGAAGACAGCAGCACCAGTCACTGGAGGAAAAGCAGGAACCTAGTGTGACTCTTTCCCCTTACCTCCATTCAAAAAAAAGAGCCTAACAATTTGAGAATTTGAGTAGCAAGTCTGTGAATTTTGGGAAAACTCACCATGGGTGGAAAACAAAAACAAACACAAACCCAAGGCACCTTCCACTCCTGTTTAGAAAGAGAAACAGGAGTAAGGTCCAAACCTACAGTTCAAGGAGGGTCAAGATGGCTCCACACCAGAGACCTCTTCAATATCCAAACATGAATTCAGGGCTTAAATGTGCATCTCCTCTTCTCTTGCCTTGCATGGAAGTTTCCTGAATTCATTGCCCATCTACCCTAATTTTCTGAAATGTATCTCATCAAATCTGAAACAATCTGAAATGTCACCTCTACCATTTATTTTCCTGATCTCAGGAATATTACTTAACCTTTCTGAAATGCGATATCTTCATCTACACAGGTAAGGTGTAAAAGCAACAATGTCACAAGTCTTTGTGATGATGAAGTGAATTAACACACACAGCACCTAAAATGCCACACAACAGAAAAGAAATACTAAGTTTTACCATTTATTAGTATTAGATCACTAATTTTTCCTATCACTTCTACCAGCTATTCAAATCATTATCAACTCTTTCCTACATTCCTGCCATTGCCTAATTGGATTTTCTCTCACATATTCGTTGTGCAGGAAGCAGAGTGGTCATGTCTTTCTCCTGCTAATATCAACTATGAAACTAACACATCTTTACTGTTAGGATCCAAATTTCTGGGCATCCACATGACTGCTCTTATTCAAAAGGAAAGTTAAATAAAATAAACTGTCACCTTGGAAATCCCAGTTCAGCTTTCTCAGTCTAATATATCAAACCAAAAATTATCTCATGTGTACATATCATAATGCTATACTTATTGTTAATCAGAATTAGAGATTACTTTTAGTATGGTGACTAGATCTATTTATCTTTGTACCTTAGAAACATATTCTAGTGTTTCACAAAACAATAAATGCAGGAAAATTATGAAATAGTTGATCGCCATTGTAAGTGTAAAAATAAAAAAAGTCAATCTCTCACAAAGACGCTTAATATAAAATGAGCATTCCTCTTAGGAGGAAAATGTATTCTGAGTTAATAACCTTCTTAGCTAGATACACATTGCTATGATTACAATCTGGCGATTGAGCTCTGAAACCTCCTTTGTGTAGTCTATCAGTGGCTAGACTTCCTCCTGGTACCCTTTGACTTCCTTTATTAATTCAAGTGGGATAACAGTCCTTTTTCACAATGATGTCCAATAAAAACTCAACTAGGGAAGCTAACCACTTGCTGCTGTGGACACACACACAACCACAGTTTTATGCAAAGTATGGTTGGTAATTTGCTTTGAGTTTCTCTTAATTATTTTTCTTTAATATGTTAGTTTTCAGTGTTTGGATAAAGGTATTAAGAGAACATACTTTATAACTTTATTGCAGTTCCCAACACACAGCATGCTTCTAAGGAGCTGAAATGCAATTATTTTCCACCGCTTTTGTATTTAAAGTACTTCTAAAAGCCAGTTTTAAGACTCGTTAGCTCCACTACTTCATCACCATACTTTAAAATTTCCAGACATGGGGTTGGGGGAGAGCGGGGGAGTTAAGCATGGATTTTGCTTTTTAATTCCTTTGGCGATTAAAATATTGTGTATGCACACTGCACCAAAAGCTCCTTAACTTCAAGCGGTATTGGTTGTCTCCTTCTTCGAACTCGTAAATATCCTAGGTGAGATGAGAACTGATGTCTAACTGTGCAGTCTAGCTTGACTCTTCCTTCTCGGAGTTCTTGCCTACGCCACTCACTAAGATCACTGCTTAACTCTGATGTGTGGACCCTCTGTTCGCTAACCACTTAGACAGATGCCTGAGGGCTGGTACCCGGGATGTATCCACTCCCCCTGATAGCGTTCGGCTCACACTAACCGTACGTAACGGAGTTTCTGCAAAACTGCACCAAATATTGAACGAAACAGTCCTCGTTCTATTTATCCAGGGCCGGACCCGCTCCTACCCACCACCAACTCCAAACCTTCTCGAACTCACTCACCAGCAAAACACCCGGGAAACTAGAATGCGCCTGGACCGACGCGCACGTGACGTCAGGCACGCGCCCGCAGCGGGTCGCACGCATGCGTACTCCGCTAGGACGGCCCTGCAGCTTGCCGGGGTCTCCGCGCGCAAAAGCAGCGAGAAGGCGGGCGGGGTGGCACAGCCGCGGCCCGTCGGTCACAGCCACCCAGGCATCTCGCCGCTCCCCTTTGCACACCTCTCGCCGATTTCCGGGTCCC
Organism: Neodon shergylaensis; assembly: GCA_025134845.1. Lineage (NCBI taxonomy): Eukaryota > Metazoa > Chordata > Mammalia > Rodentia > Cricetidae > Neodon > Neodon shergylaensis. Next base: position 8,454,368 of record JABTXL010001586.1, on the reverse strand, counting down.
TCAAAGGAGACAACTCCTGCCTCCAGCGGGAGCGGGACGGGCTTGTAAAATTCTTAAATCCTGGGCTCGAGAGGTGGCTCAGACGTTAAAGGCTCGGCTCGTAACTGCAGATAATATTCCGAAATCCTGTAGCCAACAGAACCTTGCTCCAAACCAGGCATTGGTTCCAGATTCCATTCACTTCACTTCAGGCAAAGGCATTTATTCACCTTCTGTGATAATCATTCAAATACAACTTTTGCGAGAATGAAAATACAGGAGAGGGCTGGAGAGATGGCTCAGTGGTTAAGAGCATTGCCTGCTCTTCCAAAGGTCCTGAGTTCAATTCCCGGCAACCACATGGTGGCTCACAACCATCTGGAATGAGGTCTGGTGCCCTCTTCTGGCCTGCAGACATATACACAGACAGAATATTGTATACATAATAAATAAATAAATATTAAAAAAAAAAAGAAAATACAGGAGAATGACAATGTTATTTGTTTTCCAGCACTTTGGGGGCACTTATGTTTTTTTCAGGTAAGTTGAAGAATCTCGTCATTATGTTATAAAGCTTCCTTTTTCCTCCCCACCCCTGCACTCATAAAACATGGATGAACTAGAAGCAATAACCAAAGTGAAATTCAAAGACTGTCCACTAGAGGAACATAATAAGTAAGGCTCGGGCCAACACTGTCATTCTGCTGCTATCCACTTGTGAAATACTATTTATCCTCATTTGTCCTCTGTTTAGCTCACTGTATGGTTTTTGGATCCTGGGTACTTTGGTCCTAATGCAGAAAACCAGAAGAAATGCCCCTAACTCCAGGTGAGGGGCAGGAGGCAGCCTCTTCGGCAATAAGCAAGCCGGGAGTTAACAACCAGCAAAATCCAGCAACCACAATGGTAATAGAGGGCAATGCTCGCTATAGCTTCATTATAATGGGTTAACATTCTGCAGGAGTGGGAGGAGCAGTGACACAAGCAAACTTCGTAGCCTGTGTTGTGGCTTGTGCACATTCAAAGTCCCTCTTTCCCAGAAAAAGCATACCCTTCTCCATTAGTGAAATGCGCATTTTTGTTTACCAATTCCCAGTATGTGAAGTAAGCTACTGTACTATTCCTTATGAAGCTTTGCATTTTCTTCAGAATTAACTCCCCATTTGATTTGTATCTGACATCAGGCAAAGCTTCAACCCAGCTAGTGACACTCACTTCCATCACAGTAAAATGACTTATATTCTTCCATCATATATTCATGTTTTCCTCATTAATCGCTTTCCCTTGGTATTTAAATACATGCTCTACAGTCGAGGTTTAGTAAGAGCAGGGAGAGCTATTTCATTTTAGAACCAAGGCTACTATACAATGGCTGATACCCGTAAATATTTATTAAATGAACAATATTCAGAAAAAAAAATATGGTCAGGCAGTGGTGGCATATGCCTTTAATCCCAGCGCTTGGGAGGCAGAGGCAGGAGATCTCTGTGCATTCCAAGTCAGTATGGTCTACAGTGCTAGTTCCAGGACAGCTAGGGTTGTTACACAGAGAAACCCTGTCTCAGAAAAACAAAAAAAGAAAGGGAGGGGAGGGGAGGGGAGGGGAGGGGAGGGAAAAATGACCCTTCCCTTTAACACCAGTTCTTTCATCCTTTCCGACCCTCAGAGGACTACATGAAAACTTTCCCTGATAAAAGCAAGGAAGACCATTGCTAAAACAAACGGGCATGTTTTGTCTCCAGTTTGTTAATGAGCCTGAGAACACCATGGTTTTGTTTTCAAGGATTAGCTTAAGTTATGTGAACTTAGATTCTTTTTTAAAATCATTTTTTCTTCAAGAAATATTTAAAATGAGATTCCCACTGATTAATAATGAACATCAGAATTGGAATGGAAATTTTATCAGCTAATACATAAGTATAAGGAGTCAATGTTATTATATTGTTTCAGGACTGAACAACTGATATGAGAAAACGTTAGGAGAGTTATTCCTGGGGAAGATAATTTCTCCCTACTCAGCAGGCTTTAGTTACTTGTATTTTTTGTCTGGGTTCCAGGACCCTTGAGATTCCTACTTCTCTATTGATGTTGTCATTGTTCTTGTCTTGTTTTGGCAGTCATATTGTTGATATATTATAGAAACAGCTTCCAAGTCAATTTCTAGGAGACAGTCTCACAACAGACCTCCTGGTCATTTGGCCCTTACAATCATTCTGCACTCTCCTCCCATGTTATCTGAACCTTAGATGTGGGGGTTGTGATATATATATATATCTCCATTGGGGCTGGGCAGCCCATGATCAATTTTTTTCTGAATATTGACCATAGATGACTTAAAAGCAATTTCAGTTTGCTACTGCATAGGCCTAGTTTTATTTTTACTCCTTATCAAATAAATCCTTTATTTTTTTCTGTTCTCTTTAGCATACACACACACATATACAGAATCTAATTAAGATGTCTACCAGAAGTATATATTATAGCAATATCTACTTGTTACAATGCTTATTCTCAGTGTCTCTAGGATGCCAGTACTTCCTACAAACCAGAAAACTTATAATCCTGTTTCATTTCATGATCTCCCATTTTATAGCAGAGTTTGGAATACATCTGACTTCAAAACTTGTACTGTATTTTCCTCACATCCACTATTAGTTTGTATAAGTGGAGAAAGTTGAACATGAGTGTTTGACACATTTAAAAATAATAAAATAGTGGCTGGAGAGATGGTTCAGAGGGTAAGAGCATTGGCTGCTCTTCCAGAGGTCCCGAGTTCAATTCCCAGCAACCACGTGGTGGCTCACAACCATCTGTAATGAGAGGTGCCTTCCATGCCAGCAGTACATTGTATGCTTAATAAATAAATAAATCTTTCAAAAATAAAAAAATAAAGAGTAAAAATAATAAAATAAGAGGTCGGATTGAATTAACTAGAAAATGTTTTAATTATATGTTATTACCAAAACAACCAGTTTCTGGTTTTCTGTGCCAATTGAAAACAACTATTCTTATTTTAATGTTTAATGTATCAACTGTTACATGTTATGATTTTAAGGTATTAAAGGGTTTTGATATAAATTCTGTAGTGTACAGATGTTCCTTTTTAAAAAATATTTAAAGAAAAATTTCCACTAATAAGTAATGAACATCACAAGTGGAATGGAAATTTTATTAGATAAGACATAATTATAAAAAGTTAATACAGTTGTTATAAGTAATAAATTAAAGATGAATTATATTAATTTGAAATTGACATTGCTTCTTAGTATTTTCAAATTAATTTTCAGTACTTTTGACTTTTGACTATCTCAGTATTGAATTCATCCACTCAGTGGTTCAATACACCCATTTTTTACATTTTGATATTTTATGCTCTATTTGCATTGTACTTATTCTGCAATCTACTGTCATCATGTATATCCCTTGTATATATATCATCTCGTACTTAAACATGAGATTTTTCTAGCAATAATTTTTAAGACTGAGTGTTGAAATGTTGCCTGGACCTAGAATTTACTGTTTAACCAAGGCTATCCTGGAACTTGTGATCCTCCTGCTTCAGCCTCCTGAATGCTGAGAATTCAGATCTGTAAGGCTATCACGCTGAGACACATGAACTTGTAATTCCCCATGTGCACATAAATGACTGTCTGCTTCTGATTCAGGACATCCCCTCCTTTGAATCTTTACTTTCATGGAGGTTGTATGTTAGGTTAATCAGATTTCTGTGAATGCTGCCAATCTCCCTTCTCTTCACCCCGCCCCGATACTTGATGTGAATACAAATAAAGTTATAATCTCTTTAATATTTAGAAGATTTGGTTGTGACAAGTCAGCTTCACTTTTCTGAGAATTTGTAAAATCACAATTGTGTAATCATGATGCCTAGTTCTGAAAAATGCAGAAACGTTCTTTTTAAAAAAAAATCGTTTCACTGGAGCAGATAATCTAATTATTCTAGGTATTTGCCTACCTCTTTCAGAGTGTGAGAAAGCTGTCACGGCCTGTCAGGGAATTTAATGGCTTGCTGCTAAAAACTGTATAGTTCCTTAAGACTCAGAGCTGACTGTTTCCCTGAGATGTGTGGAAGGCCAAGGCTTATCTCAGCAGCTGAGTTAAAATGTAAGCCATTCTCTTCCAGCTACCCTTCCTTGGCTCAGGTCATCCTTATCACCGTTTACCTGTATAATTTTTTGTGGGTAAGAAAAATTACTTATCTGAAGGTTAATTTTTTCCTTCAGTTTATTTACTTTTATTTCAATTGTTTTTCTTTTTACTAATTCAAACAAATTTTAGTTGATACTTTTTATTTGATAATAATTTTTGTCTCAAAAATAAATTTAATATTAATTATCTCCACCAAATCAGACTGCTTTATTCTATTTATTTGTCCAAAGATTTCCAAACTAAGTCCATGAAATAGCAATATTAACTTGTTATTGTTGAGTGGGAAATTTGTTGATTATTTGTTTTATTTAATTCAAATTACTATTTTCATTGTCTAGTGACATAACTACTGCTAACTGAGCCAAAACATTTTTGAAGCTTTCACATCTTGTTTAAGTTCATTAGTGTTAAGATTATCTGATGGCTTTATACACACTTTATATATTTATGAAGCTCATATTCTACATCTATTACAGTCATTCACCCCATACACAGAACTCTAACCATGCAGTCATGCTAAGGTCTCCACATTATTATGTTCCATACTTGCTATAATGTGGACCAGATCAGTCTCTTGAACAAACAGAATTATGCTGAGCATCATTAAGAATGTTAATTTCATCTTTTTTCTCTGCTGTATGTATTCCTTGACTTTTATTAACTTCTGCAAATGTTGGGCCCATTCACTTAAACAGTGAGCGGCAGTTATCAGAACTACGATACTATGTCTGAGGACCTCAAATGGAGAGCAGGTCCGTCTTCAAACATTGGGCTGCCCACATGGCTGTTTCAGACACCAAAGTTCCTCTGAGAACCTGCAAGCAGCTTTAGGAGACTACCAAAACTATGTATTGGCTCACAGAACTTAAATTACAAGAATACCTGCTCCAGTCATGACTGCTCGCTCCGAGCCAACTGCCCTGGCCTTGGAAGCTGTCACTCTGAGACAAGCCTCAGAGAATCCCAAATGATCCTGCTAATTCAGGTCAAGGGGAGAGCATGTCACTAAGTAGTTCAGCCTAAAGCTTGTTGGTGGTAACTCAAGGCCTATGTTGGTCCATGGGTAAGACCTGTGCTGTGATTGGTAGAACTGGAAACTGGGCTGTGATTTGTGAAAATACAGTGTTAAATTTTCAGGCTTGGTTTTCAAGACATGTAAGAGATATCCTTCTTCGCTAAAATAGAAGGCTCCTTCTAAATAATCCTTTCTTCTCTATGTGTGGTGTATGCCATGGGTAAAGTTAACAGAGCTGGTGAAACAAATAGGATACAGGGCAACAGCAGTAGCATTAGCAATAGTTATGGGATCATGGCTGAAGAGCTCTAGCAATCAGCCAGGAGCAGAAATGTGAGATCAAAGGCAGCTGAGGTGAAGGAAAGTGGAAGCATAGAGAACATGCGAGACTGTAAGGAGCCAAGATCAAAGTGACTCTAGCCATTGAAAGGTTTTCCTAAGAAACAGAGTCCTTACACCTAAAGGCCCAACAGCCGCTACTGTTAAAAGATGGGTTATGGTTGTTTTTCTCATCATTGTAACAAAACACCCAAAACAAGCAACTTCAGAAAGCTTATTTTGACTCACAGTTTACTGTGATAAAATCCATAGTAGTGTGGGTGCCAGGTAGGAACAAGAAACTGCTGGTTCCATGTCATCCAAAATCAGAAAGCAGAGAGAAGTAAGTGGTAAAGCTGCTGCTGCTGTCTGCTTCTAAAAGCTGACACACCATGTGGACAGTGCTTGGCCATGATAATCAAAGCTCGGGGCAAAGGGCCTTCAACCTGAGAACTTAGAGACTCACAGCCTGACAGTATGCAGAGAGAGAAAGACCTTGGAACACACAGTTCTAAATGGGATGTCTCTGACAAATACTCAAGAATAGATAAATACCCAACAGTGGAAGAGGGGGGAGTAAGAGTGTCAGAGCCAGAGGGGATAATGGACAGCAGAACAAGACACTGTAAATCAGCTGAGCAGAGCTCATAGAAACTCATGGATGGTGGAGAAGAACAGAGTCTGCTTGGGTCTGCACCGGGTCTTCTGCATATGTTATACCTTTCATCTTAGTGTTCTTATGGGACCCCTGGGGGTGTGAATGAGTGAATCGCTGCTTCTTGTGCCTGCTTCGGGGGCATTTTTGCTTGAGCTGGGATGCCTTTTTCCAGGCTCCATGTGAAGATATTTAACAAAATAATTATTTTGTTATGTTTTGCTATTATCTTCTAGAAGCCTGTTCTTTTCCATTGAGAGACAGAAAAGGAGTGGATCCAGAGTGGAGGTGAGCTGGGGAGGAACTGGGAGGAATATGAGGAGGCGAAGCTGAAATTAAGATATATTGTATGAGAAAAGAATCTTTTTTCAATAAATAAAAAAATTAAAAAACGAAAACCTCTATTTCTGAACATTTAGAGATAAGGGCCTCTGAGTCTGTGAGGCTGATTCAGAGACCACTGAAGCATTAGGGCCCAGAACTGTCACCATCTGTTTGAGATTTCTGAGCACAGTGTGTGGCCCTCAGCTGGCTGTGTCTTAATGCCTTGTCTCACAAGACAGCATGTCTATTTCCAGAACTAAACATGAACTAATGAAGCCCTGTTGATTAGATTGTTTTAAAAAATGAGATATGAGTATCATTTACATACAAATCTGCAAGGACATATAGGAGGATACTATTGTCATCATCCACAGAAACTTTTAAATTACAAGGAAAGTTAAAACATGAATCAGATGCACACACACACACACAGACAGAGAGAGAAACAGAGAGAGAGAGAGAAAAGAGAAGAGAAGAGAAGAGAAGAGAAGAGAGGAGAGGAGAGGAGAGGAGAGGAGAGGAGAGAAAGGTTTACTGAGGCTTTACTGTCTTTCCTGTTCTTCATAAGGAGGTGACTATTCTATTTGGTAATGCTGCAAGTGTATGAAATCAATGAGAACCTATTAGGCTTTTGTTTGTTGTTCTAGTTAATGTTTATTCATTTTCTTACAAAAGGAATGTGGTGAATACTCAATATTCTTTTTTCATAAATTTAATTTTATTTTTTTGAGAATGTTATGAATGAGTACTCTACATCATTCCCTCTCCCTGTCTCCCTTCTCTTATTTCCCCGCGAACTGCCACTCAAAGGCATGACCTCTCTCGAACATCCATTACAATTTAATTACTATTGCTACTGTTACTTTTGTGAGAATTATCTCATCCCAGTTGGCATGTCAACTGGTATTGTCATTGGTCAGTTGTTGAAGCAACATTATGGTTAAGATGTCGTGGGTGTAGTTTCCCTGTCATGCCTAAAAGATTAGAAGACCCTGGCTCACAGCAGCCCCCTGGTCCTCTTCCTCTTACAATCTCCAATCTCTGTCCCCAATGGATGTTTCCTGAGCCTTAGGTTGACATGTTACTTTTTGATGTACCACTTGGGGTTAAGCACCATAAGGTAACTTATTTTCTCCAGATGTGTATCTCTGTAATTGTTTCCATCTGATATAAAATGAAGTTTCTTTGAATACAGATGAGAGCCACATTTATCTGTGTGGCTTAATATTAAGGATACAGATAGAAGGGATATGATGAATAATCAAATTTCTTTTGAACTCTCAACACGTTTAAGCACAGATTTGCTTGAAGGGAAAATTATTCAGTTTCCATGGACTTGTGCCTCCTTACAAAAAATTATACAAAAACGTGTGTGTGAACAGATCCATACAAAGATATAGTTTATTTAAAGGAAATATAAGTGATCTTGGAGTTATACCAGACCTAGCCTTTCACTTGGCTCTAAGAGAGAAAGAAAAAAAAGGCCAAGAAGGGTGTGAAGCATGATTAATAAAAACTCAGAGAAATAAATTGGGGTTCAACCTGAAGATTCAAAAAGCAAAGCAGCCAACCACTGACTCTTACCTTGACCTTAGTTCGAAATGGTGATTCTCTCTCCAGGAATCTCAGAATGAGACTGTGACTAAGAGCTGTCTCCTCCTGTTTTGTAATCCTCTCTACTTCTGGGATTAAAGGCGTGCACGACCACCAGGTTTCTTTGGCAAACTAGTGTGGCTACTGGGATTAAAGGTATGTGTTACCACTGCCTGGTTTGTTTGTTTGTTTGTTTGTTTATTTTTGTTGTTTATTTATTATGTATACAGTGCTCTGCCTGCATATATACTGGCAGGCCAGAAGAGAGCACCAGATCTCACTGTAGATGGCTGTGAGCCACCATGTAGTTGCTGGGAATTGAACTCAGGACCTCTGGAAGAACAGGCAGTGCTCTTAACCCCTGAGCCATCTCTCCAGCCCCCAACTGCCTGGTTTATAAGGCTGGGCAGTGGAGATGTTTTATTTCTCTGATCCTCAGGCATGAATAAAAAAATATTTATTAAAATATAAATGAAATGCCACTACATGGGTGGCTAACTTCTGATCTTTTATGGGTCTCTTGAAGATACTGAAAGATCTGGATAAATCCAGGTCCCCTCCCCCCCCAGCAGGAAGAAAATAGCCAAAAATCTAAGCAGGAAGACAAGAATCAGGAATCTAGGATTACCCAGTTCAGTGACTGTGTTTCAGGAACTAGCTGAAGATAAAGTTAGATTATAATCTTGAGAATAATCTTGAGAAACAGGGAGTTTCCCCCTTGTAATTATCATTGGTATTTTTGGAATAATGTGTTTCAGGAACTAGCTGATTATTACTTTGAGTGATCTTGGAGAGGCAGGGAGTTGTCCCTTGTGATTTTCTGTGACACTCTCCCTGCCCCTTTCAGATTATTGGGCTGTGGTTTCTTCCTATAAAAACCCCTTCTCCAGGTCACTCGGGGTCGAACTCTTCCCCTGCGTTGGTTATGAGTCTCGGCCCCAGTGCACTGGTTCCTGTCTCATCTCATCATTAAAGCCTCGTGTGATTGCAAAGACGGTCTCCCGTGAGTTACTGGGGGGAGAGGGGGGTCGTGTTATCCCGAGACTTGAGTGAGAGTCTCCCCGCACCAGGGGTCTTTCATTGTGTGTTACCACTGCCCGGTTTATAAGGCTGAGCAGTGGAGACGTTTTATTTCTCTGATCCTCAGTCATCAATAAAACAAAATATTTATTAAAATATAAATGAAATGCCACTACATGGGTGACTAACTTCTGACCTTTTATGGGTCTCTTGAAGATACCATGGTTATTCCAAGTATACATAATGGCAGGCTTCTCTTGCTCCTGTACTTTTTGTCAGAGGACACCTATGTAATAAAGAGTTCCATTTCTTCTTTCCTTGCCAATAAAATTCTCTTATACGTCAATCTTAATGTTTCAAAATCTGGTTCCTATTCTCCTGACTTTCATGCCCCTAAAAGATACACAAAATCAGATGGCTACATATCTCCACCACAGCCTCTTTGATCCAAGGTGCCATGCTTTCTGGATTGGATTTCTGCAAAAAGCATTCTAGATTACCGTTGCTTTCTTATTTGCCACATCCTGCCTGCACACAACCAGTCTCCTGAGCACACAGTCAGTCGCACCATTCATGCCTGCTGTATACATTACAAAGACTCAGCAATGCTGTCAGGGCAAAAGCCCAAGCCTTGAATAGTCTAAAAAGTAATATACAATCTGATAGATCTTCTAATACTTCTGATTTGATGTCACATTCACTCACTCCAGATAAATTAGCGGTTTTGATTATGTGGTGTTTAAAAATACCAGGATACGTTTTCCTGCCTAATTCCAATTTCAAAGGAGTCAAACCGACTATTTAAATTTAACATATATTTATGCTGTTTTCTTTATCTCTAATACTCTAATAAGCTTCACCACAGAGTAAAATTGACCAATTTCATTCTATTTTACAATACAATACAAGCTCCAATCTGGCAGGTATGCCAGGCTTTTTTGTTCATTTGGTAGGCAACGAATAGTTTGATGGTTAACTATACCTAATACTATGCCTAGTATAACAATCATTTTATTTACAATTAGTCTACAGGCCTAGCAGACCATACATCTCATCATTTTCTATTTACCCATCTTGAAAACCATCAGAATTGATAAGAAGACACTGACTTCACATAAATACAGGTATACTTATATATGACTATAAGAAACAAACGAATTTCCTACATATGCCAAAGAAAAAAGGAAAGAGAAGATTTTATTTTATAAAGACCAACATTATATTATGGTGTGTGTGTGTGTGTGCGCGCACGCATGTGCACACATGTGTGTACATGTATTTCTCATGAATTATATGAAAATAGTCTACCATGACCCACAAATGATTCCAAGGCCATATTTTGTTAAATATGGAAAAATGAGAAAGCCCTTTGATTACAGTGATTATGGTCATATATTAGCAATGATTTAAAAGTTTAAAATATAAGTTAATATGAATGAGATTGTTAAATTTTAAATTTCTAGTCTTGTATTTATGTCACTTCTTTTTACAAGATATTACTGTCTTTTCTAAAGTAAATTAACCTTGGACTGCTAAGCTCAAGCAATGCTCCTAACTTAGACGCCTGGTAGCTAGACTACATGTATGCACTGGTCCCATAATTAACCTAGTATGTTCAATTATCTTTGGAGTTTAGAGTTTTCCCCTATTTTATCTTCTCTTAGCTGAAGATAATTATTTAATTATTTATATTTGTGTTTTTGTGTGTGAAGTCTAGTCATGAGTGTGGAGGTCATGGGAATTAATTTTCTCCTTCCACCTTCCCTAGGGTTCTGAGCATCTGACTTGGGTTACAGTACCAGTCTTGTGTAGCTACTATCTTTGCCTGATAAGTCATTGAGCTGGTCTGAGACTTGCTTTTGTTCAGGTGATGTGATTCACTTCCCAGCAACTACCTCACTGCCTCTGGAAGGGTAGTGACTTGAATAGAAAGATGAAAACAAATTAAGTGAAAAATATTTTCTAGAGGAATGCTAAGAAATTGACATACAGTAAGGGGAACATGAATAGCCAGAAATAGAAAATAAAATTTCAAAGCTAGCACTCTAGAGGAGTAAAACATGTGGATCAGGGCATGAATATAGCAAAAAGGGCCAAATTTTTCATTGCATAGTGAAGGAATGGGCACTTCCCTGTTCTCTAAACATGCCACTTGGCACTTAGCTGACTATGCCTTCAAAAGGCACAAAATTGGGGGAATACATCTCAATGGGGGTAACGTTGGTTAAATTACACGGAAAACATATATTGAAATGTTGTGAAATGAATATTAGTTAAAGATGGGTTACATTCTTCTATACTGTGGGATATTTGTACAATAATGCAAAGATGTGTTGTATTCTTTTATTTTGCATTTGTTTTATTCTCTGATGCTGTATTACTTTGCCTGCCTAAAATGCCTGATTGGTCTAATAAAGAACTGAACAGCCAATAGCAAGGCAGAAGAGAGAAATAGGTGGGGCAGCCAGGCAGAGAGAATAAATAGAAAAAGAAAAAGAGAAGAGGGAAGAATGAGAAAAGAAGAAGGAGAAAAGATGCCAGGGTCCAGCTACCCAGTCAGATAGCTAGACACAGAATAAGAAGGAAAGAAAAGATATATAAAAATAGCAAAAGGTAAAATTCCAGAGTCAAAAGATAGTTGGGATAATTTAAGTTAAGAGAGGCTGGCTAGACATAAATCAAGCTAAGGCTAGGCATTTATAAGTAAGAATAAGTCTGTGAGATTATTTGGGAGCAGAGTGCCAGGCCCCCGAAAAGCAAAGAATTAAAACAAAATGTAATAAAAATTGCTTTGGGAAGCCGGGCGGTGGTGGCGCACGCCTTTAATCCCAGCACTTGGGAGGCAGAGGCAGGCGGATCTCTGTGAGTTCAAGACCAGCCTGGTCTACAAGAGCTAGTTGCAGGACAGGCTCCAAAGCTGCAGAGAAACCCTGTCTAAAAAAAAAAAATTGCTTTGGGAGATAGTTCTTTTAATTATTCAACCAGAAAAGCATTCCTAGATAAACTGACTTATATTTTTAAAAAGTACTCTCAGTAGTGCCAATGTGTGAAAAAAAAATGTTGTCTATGATTCTGTGTTTGCGATGCAGAACAAATACAGTGGGGAGAGAAAATGAAGTTGAACCACCCAAAGGCCAGAGGGTTTGCATGACTCTCAGAAGAAATACTGCATTGATTCTTATCTTGCACTCCATTTATACATTGAACAAGGAAGTTTAGAGTTATTGATGTTACAAATAGGTAGACAATAAGTTGTTTTTGAGGAAAATCATTGGCACATTTTGTATACATCTCGATACTTGTAGATTATAGCACCACCCATAGAAAAAGGGTTTATAAAGAACAGATAGGGAAAAATATTGCTGAAAATTGACAGACAAGGATGGCAGGGTATTCAGAAAGATCGTTCAACTTTTTAATATTGGGGGACTGATATTTATGCCATGATATGACAATCCCTTTCATTGGCATGTCTTAAATCTTTTGTCACTAAAAGTTGCCTTGGAAATACTGCATAGATAGAGTCACTTTGCTATTTAATTTTAGACTAAGAAAGTAGTGTTGAAATGATGATCCTATTCTAAAAGTCAAAGCACATAGTAGCAGGTAGCAATTTGTTAGCCTGAAAATTTTCACTTTCTTCCCTGCAATTTTGAGTGATCAAAAATTTGCATAATTTTAGAAACTTTATAATGAATAATTTTGAAAAATGGAAAGTTGATTAAGAGTTGGTATGCTTTAAAAGTTTATCATGATTGTTTGGGATAATTGGGAACCATTATCATATCAGGTTCAAAATATATTTTTAACACAGAATAGCATTTTGTACCATTGTCAAAACTTTCATCTACTAGTTTAAATTAAATATACATCTTTTCATTATGCTCATACATTTTCATAGGAAGGTGGGAAAATATTGAAATTGCCTTGATGAAAATGAAAGTAGTTTGTTCATTTTTCACTTGCATGCAACAATAACAATGTCTAACAACAAATGTTAATCTTTCTCCTGCTTAGCCTGCTCGTTGACTGTGTACTAACAAAAAATGATAGGATTGTGTGCATTGTATTAATTAGGTAATGAAATTTTACTGATCTCCCATGTTTATATCAACTGAAAAAAAAAACAGTTCAAACATCTCCCCCTGTCATTAGAGAAGCGTAGAGGTGACAGCCATGTAATCACATTAAAGAAACTTCTGTCTGTTAAAGGACATTCTGTGTAAAGTGTGTCAGAATTTGGGGGAAAAAAGAATAGAATATGTGGAGAAAAACATAATAATTTTATATTACTATTTATTTTCCCATTAAAATGCTGCAAATTTGACAAGTTTAGAGGTGGGTGTATTACGCTAAAGGGAAACGTTAAAAGTATGAGGGCCAGCCACGACAATCTAAGTCTGGGCAGGTCACCCAAAGGAAGTTCTTTACTTCCTCCCACCATTATCACCTGGTACTCTGGCCATCAATGAATTTCAGTGGAGGCTGGAGTCTCAATTGTTTACCCTGAGACTATGCTGGGCTGCAGGAAGAACTGCAAACTGAGAACACCAGACCCCCATCCAAGAACAGACCATTCAAAGGAAATTCCTGGCATTCCAAGAACTGTAGATAGAAATACCTGCCAGCACAGAGCCACCAGGAAACCCTAGACAAATGTCAGCCAGTCTTAAAACCTCAGAAACCCCTCACCCCCACCTTTACTACTATAAAACCCTATTCTAATTGAGCTCGGAGCTCTCTGGTTATTCCAATACGTTGGACGTGCGGAGAGACTGAGTTTGCAAACATGATTCAAATATAGGCTCTTGCTTTTACATATGGGACTCGGTCTCCTTTGTTGGCTTTTGTGGGGACCCCACAGATTTGAGCATAACAAAAGCAAAATATTTCTTTGGTTTGTCACTTATGTCTGGCTGTGCCATTCATATTAAACTTCCCAATACTAGCAACAGTCATCTAATAGTAGGAAGTTGTAAACCGCCTCAGCGGGTCACTCAGTCCAGGGTTGTAACCGGCCTGGCAGGGTCAGTTATTCCGGGGTCCAGGAGAGGCGATATCTGGAAGATATGGGCGGGAAAGAGGAAGAAGGCCAGGCAGATTTGTCGAAGCCTTCGTTTATTTGAGTCATGGTTATAGCTTATATAGGATGAGGAATTTGGGGGGCAGGGGCATGGGCTCTTGCTGCGTGGACCACGCCGCCGGTCATGTAGGCCAGGAGGTTACGATCAGTCAGGTCACGATTCCTCGGCCAAGAGTTCACAAATTGACACACCTAGTTCTCTAGATAGTTTGGAATGTGAGGTGGGTTCCGCTAACAGATATCTCTCTATTAACAGATAATTTGGGTGTGGGATAGGCTCTGCCAGTAAAACAGTTCTAATTATTGTTGGGGAGTGGGGTTCTCTGCAAACTCCTTAGGACAATGGTTCCTGCAATAATTTTGTGGGGAAAATGGCTCCTGACAGGAAGTTGTCCTATATTAGAAGCTATGCTTTTCTTTTTATTTCTGCCAGATAGTGTTCATATGAAACCATCTGTCCTTCAGCAGAAAAACATCCATCCTCTTAGATTTAAGAATGAGCCTGTGATCCAGATAGTTCAGAGATACAAGGCACTATTTTCTGTCATTGTTACAAAAAATATGTCAAAATTTTTCATTTTTGTACATATATAATGTGAAATCAGTAGCCTTTCTTAACTAGCATCGGATAAACTGTGTGCACCATTTACTCAGGCTGCTATCACAGCATCAAAGGGAACCAGACTTAAGAAATCAGTTCCATGTGTGACTAGGTGATAAAAAAGATAAATATTAAAAGCAAAATTCAAATCCTTGAAACTTGAAGTCAGTGGTCAGTCCTTAAGTCAGCTTTCACTAAACCATACTTATCTTAAATTTTCTAATAACATGCACTATCATATTTTCTCGTTTGTTTTTTATTTTCTATCAAAAAGAGAAAAGCACGGTTTTATTTGGGACAAATGCCAAGAAACTCAAAAAATACAAAATATTTAACCACTACTAATGTGCACATTTAGTTGATAGAATGTAGGAGAACACAGTAAAATGCAGTGTGGCTGGTGAATACAGTCCTCACATCTGCATCCGAAAGACCCTAGAATTTCTAAGGCCACGAGGGAAGTCCCCAGACTCAATAATCCAGGCCAGCAGATGCAACAGCAAGAGGTTTTATTTCGATGGCGCCATCGGATGTCTTCAGACTCTGGGGGGGGGGGGGAGACTGAGCACCCCAAGCAAAAATTTCAGCAAGCTTATGTAGGCAAAGTTAATTATGTAATCAGCAGTTTTCAGAGCATAAATATCACAGGTTATTTTAAACAGATCAGGTAGTGATAATGGGCAAAGTTGTTTGTTCATTTCATTTTCCAGATTCTGGCCCTGACCTTCCCCATCTGGTCTTTTGTTAGATTACTCAAGGGGACAGACTATTCCTTTTGTGAACTGCTGTCATTCTAAGTTTGGCACAAGTGCCAATCACAGGTATCCTGTTCTCCTAAGCAAACGGGATGTTCTCATGAGAACAGGCCAGCTGCAGGTTCTGGGGAGGGGGTCTTGTAGGTCTTTTAAGCAAACAGGATGCTCTCACGGGAGCAGGTCAGCTGCGGGTTCTGAGGAGGGGTCCTTGAGGGTCTCTCACATCTACCCTCTAACAATGCCTTGCTGTTCCTTTGGTGAACGCTACTTTCTCGAGATCCCTTCCTATCTCTGTATCTCCAATTGTAGATGTATGCATTCTAAACTTGTGTTTTATTTAAAATCAGCTCTTTTATTTCAGCCACAAATTGGATGTCTAGAATTAAAAGACCAGGATAAATCCAGACCCCTCTAGCAGGAAGAATAGAGCCAAAAATCTAGCAGGGAGAGAGAGCCAAAAATGTAGGTTAGCCATTTCAGTGACTCTGTTCCAGGAACTAGCTGACCATAAAGTTAGATTATAAATCTTGAGAATAATCTTGAGAAATGGGGAGTTACCCCCTTTTGATTGTCACTGGTATTTTTGGAATTTTCCAATGACGCCCTCACTACCCCCTTTGGGTTGTGATTTCTTCCCCTAAATACCCCTTCTCCCAGCTACTCGGGGTCGAACTCCTCTACCCCTGTGTGGGAAATAAGTTTTGGCCCCAGCGCTCTGGTTCCTGTCCTGTCAATAAACCTCGTGTGATTGGAGCAAGGATGGTCTCTCGCGAGTTCCTGGGGGGTCGTGTTATCCCAAGACTTGAGTGAGAGTCTCCCTACTTCAGGGGTCTTTCAGAATATCTCTCCATATTTCTAACAATAATGATCCAAAATACAAATCCTGATTTTAAAAACTCTAATGTTTGTCCATTTAAATGCTCACTTTCTCAATTAATGGCATCATCCTAAGGCAACCACTTAGACTGCTATGGACTGAATGGTATCCCTTAGTCATATGATGAAACCCTAGTGTGGTGGAATGGAAAAGGAAGCTTTGGGGAGATTATCTGTGCCATGAGGTACAGCCTTTGTAGTGATAAAAAAGTTCTTGTTAAAAACAAAAGAATGATTCCTCTCTGTGCCATCTGAGGATACAAGAAAAAGGCAGTCATCTGTGTATCAGGAAGCAGGCCCTCACCAAACATCAGAAATGCCAGTGTCTGGGTCTTGGACTTCCCAGCTCCAAAAATTATTAAGAATATGTGGTAGTTGATTAAGTGACCTTATCTTTGCTTTTTGCTAGGCTAAGCAGATGGAAATGGAGGCTGAAGTATCCTGGCGTCTTTTAACTCTTTGTTCTTTATTTAGCATATCTATAAGTAATGTTATGTTGCTCTTCAGAATCCATCTTCTTGTCTTATAATGAGAAAGTGCCACAATCACTAAACCTTCTGTCCTTCACGGGGACCAAAGAAACTACATCCTAAAAAAAGTTTCCCTGCATCCATGCTTAACCATTTTCATCAAAATCTCCACTTAGGAGCAGAGAGATTCTTTTAAAATATAATCAACAGATGTTGCTTTTCCTTGCAATTTTAAAAAATATTCTTCAATTACACTAAGAAAAGAATACCATGGCTTCTTTTTAGTTCTCATACTTATATTGAAGTCTCAATTATTTGCTAAATAATATCCACTATGCTTTTAGTTTTGAAATATTTATAGATGCAATACCTAAAATTTCTCAATTTCTTTACTAAATAGTACTCACTATGATTTTATTTTTGAAATATTATGGACATGTCACCTTAGCACACTTCCACCTACTTAAGTCATTGCTGTACTCATCTGATCAGAATGCATTTGCCTATGATTTATTCTTTTCCACTTAATATTTTGAATTTGTTTCAGAGCAAGTAAGTAACTGCATTATATTGCAAAAGAAAATCTATAAAATCTCTTTAATATAAATCAAAGGTATTTTTTCATTTTTTGTTTATATACAAGAGCACTAAAGACTATGTATATACAAAAATTAAGTAATCTGCATAGTATTAATTGGAGAATATTGCTGATATTCTGTTTATTTGTACTGCAAACGAAGCTTTACTAGAAGCAAGCTCTATTACAGCAAACCTTTTATTTATATTTATCACCTAGAAAGTCTTCAGCAATATAGGTACTTAGTAAATTTTAGTTTATTTAATAAATGTTTTGGTGGGAAATCTCACTCCCCAGGAATAAGGTTGCAGGAACCTGTTTGTTACTAGCCTGGATGATTAACTATCAGTCGCACTGATGCTTACAAACAATCACATGATCTAAGCCTTTCCAGTTCATATAAACAGATATGCATGTAGGAAACAAACAGAAGATTTTGTAATCTTAGACTTGATGGACACAGAGATATAGTAAGCTCAGAGAGAGGTTCAGTTCTGCCTGTCTGTGGTCCTTACTTAAAATAAATTTTCACCCAAGTGGTGCCAAGATAAAAAATGTAGTAATAAGGAGATAGGAATGTTGAACATGTTGTTGAATAAGAGGAGTAAAACTTGGAATCATTATCTTATTTATGATTTTAAAGCACATGCCCTCAGTTTGTCCTTGTTTAGTATAACGTTGGCTATATCCCTTATTGTTTTCAGGTATGCTCTTTGACTCATGAGCCCTAATAACTCTAGGGCTTTAATCATGAAGTCATATTGAACTTTATTAAATGCTTTTTTGTACCTATGTAGGTTATCATGATTGTTTGTCCTACATTTTATTTGTATAATATGTTACACTTACTGACTTGATCTGTTAATCAAACCTTGCATCCTGTGATGATGCCCACTTGATTACGACTTTAATCCTTTTATTGTGTTCCTAAATTTGATTTACAAGTACTTTGTTGCAAATTTCTGCATCTTTGATCATCAGGAAAAGTGTTCTATAGTTTTCTTTTTGTTGTATCTTTATACATTCTGAGTAGCAGGCTAATTCTAGCATCATAGAATAAATTTTGTAGTGTTCCATTCTTTTTATCTCATGGAATAAAATGAGAAGTATTGGTATTAGGTATGTATGAAAAATTTGATTAATTCAGCAGTAAAAAAGTCTTTTATCTATGTTTATAAGATAGCAAAACATGTAATGTTGAACCTTGTCCTTTTTTAACCATGCATATTTCATTTTAATATTATAAGCAAAACATCGCTCCCATGATGGCCTTAAAATCTGCTTTATTTTAATCATTATAAATGTCAGACAAGGCATTTTTCCAGTAAAAGAACTCTCACAAAATAAATCACTAAAACAAATAAGTCTTTCAATTATTGAAGTAGATAAATTCATGTAGCTACTGTATTGTTTTCTTAGAAATGTTTCATGCATGTCATAGAACAAGACAAGCTTTGAGCCAAAGTTATAAACTATCCTAAACCCTCTTCTACACAAATTTTCTTTAAAATAGACATACATTTATACATAGTAAATCTAAAGGGGAAGTAGGAAGCTGTTACATTTCTATCAATTAATCGTATAATATAAGAAATGTAATGATGTCGCTTGTTGTTTCCCAGCTGCTAAGCCCCAAAATAATCACACAGAAACCATATTATTTAAACTGGCCCATTAACTCTAGCCTCTTATTGGCTAACTCTTATATATTAATTTAACCCATTTCTAGTATCTGTATATTACCACATGGCAGTGGCTTATGGGTAAAGTTCCGGTGTCTGTCCCCTGTGGAGCTACATGGCTTCTCCCTTACTCTGCCTTCTGTCTCCCAGCATTCAGTTTAGTTTTTCCTACCTAAGTTCTGCCCTGCAATAGGTCCAAAGCAGTTTCTTTATTCATTAATGGTAATCACAGAAAACAGAGGGGACTCCCACATCAAAGAAATTTATTTAAATACAAAATATATTAACTATTATCATATTAACTACAGAGCAAAAGACACGCTAGAGAGGATTGTGTGACAGATGTAGATTGGCACCAATGGATGCTTTTAAAAGTGGAGCCAAATTGTACAAACTATTGGAGAGCCCCCAGAGAGAGATTACTTGTGTGAATACACAGAGAAGAGTTGGGCAGCATGGATTTCTTCCCTCAGCATCAGCAGCATTTCCCCTCAGAGCAAAGTAGTGAAAGCAGTACTTAGATCATTGATTCCAAGAATAAGCAGGCAAAAGCAATTGGCACAATTGTCCATTATTTTTATTCTACATTCTCCTGAGGCCAACTCTAATGTCAGAGTCTGTATCCACATCCCACCAAGCAAATGTCATCAAACAAAAATACCAGAAGCTAGAAAAACACCCCCACCAAATTTTGGCTTTCCTTTATTTACAGAAGTCACCAGTTTCACACACACACACACACACACACACACACACGCACACAAATAATAATAATAATAATAATTTTGATATTTTGGAGAGCAATATATTTCAAAAGAATATATTGAACATCTTAGAAATGAATCACAAACACCATGCAAAGAGTAAGGAGGAGGAGGAGGAGAACAAAGCAATGCCCTATTATAGAATTAAAGTATTAAGTAGAAATTAATAACAAAAATTCACACCAATAAATCTAAGTGTAAATTAAATGAAAATTTTTAGGAAAATATATTAATGGCTGATTACAATTGATAACAATTATAACTCAACATAAAATATGAGTAACTGTAGATAACGAGGAGGACAGTGAAAGACTCTTTAAAAATTCCTCATAGAAGATCAGTTTTTAAACTGAAAAGTAAATGAAGTTTATGCTCTCTTTCACCAAGAAAATATGAGAAAGGATTATTATCTTAGAAATTAATGCTAACGATCCTAGACTTTAAACAACATTTATGAAAGTTGTAAAATAGCAAGAAGATTTTTTCAGGAGATCAGAGGGCAGACTTTCTTTGGATGCAGACTCTATTAGACTTTAGGCATTCAAGGGTGGACTTTGCAGTGAAGCAGCTGCCTTTGATCATCCATGAATGTGTAGCACCTCATCCATGCTGTTGTAAGTATGCTCAATAAACTAGTTGATTTATTTGTCACAAAAAAAGAAAAAAGATATGCTAATGATTAAACATTGAATCATTTTGAGACTGAAGGCTATAATGGTCCAGTCACCAAAAACCTTGAGATTTGCTAGAGGGGCAGCTCTCCAGAAGGTTGATACCATGCATGGAAATTAAAATAACTAATATGTTTGACCTCATTCATTATCAATGTAGGCTGGGCAGGCATCCTTCTTGGTCTTTCTTTGACTTTATTTGGTTGCAAAGGCATGGTGAATGAAGAATCAAAACTGTATATTTGCAGCAAAGCAGTTAATCATTGTCTTATGTCAACCAAAAGCACTTTATTCATCTTTTCCACACAAAACTTTAAAAAAGATTCAACAGAGTAAGCAAACCAAACAGCCACAAAATCAATTAAACAAACAAACAAAATTGGGACAAGGGAGTACTTCTATCATTGAAAAGTATGGATGGTGGGGGGGAAAGATGATACAAAAAAGCAATGCAACTTCTGAAATACTTACAATAAAATGACTATCAAAATATTGGTCTGTGGAGTACATGAAAATTTGGGTTATACAGGGAGGGCACCCTGACTTCTCTTTGGAATGTAGAGCGAGGGAGAGGGTTAGTGGGGGGAGTAGGAGGGAAATCGGAGGATGGGAGGAGGTGGAAATTTTTAATAAATAAATATAAAAAAAGGAAAGTTTAAACAATAAAGGAAATCATCAAAAAATTTTGGTTATGGATTTCCCAAGGTATCAGAGTAACTTGATTGAAAGTAAAAGTAGTCATTTTATGTGAGGCATCTTTCTGTTACTGTAACAAGTGGCTGAGACTATTGGCTTATACTAAGCAAAGGTTTATTTTGTTTCAGGCTTTAGAGTCAACTCCATTGATATGGGATTGTGGTATGACAGGAAGGGGATGGTAAATAGTCACTAAATTTATGACTAAGAATAAAAAAGAATGTGAAAAAGACTGCATTACTACTCTTCCCTGGGAGAGTGTATTTCTAATCAACAGGATGTCCCATTAGGCCACTCGTCTCAGAATTTCTGTTGCTTTCCATTAATAAGAATCTAGTGATTGAGCTTTTTCTGCGTATTCCTTTGGAAATAGTTTCTAGGGTCAAGTATAACAGCCTCTAGATATCAGTGCTTATGACAGAGATACTCAGGGACTTCTGGGAGAAATATTACAAAGAGAGCAGGCAAAGTTGAAACCACTTGGAAGGTGCAGGAACTTGGGCATCCACACTACGAAAAGTTAAGCTGTCTAACCTAAGGGTGTAAATAGTATGTGTGGAAATTTGCCAAAGTACGTGCGTGATAAACTTATCGGGGGGCCATGTAAAGAATGGAACAAATGAAGCAAGAATTACATTTACAGACATAAAAAAGAAAAAAATTGAAATGAATATAATTCTTTTATTTCCTTTCACTGGAGATTATCTGAAAAGATAATTTGATAAAGGCTTATTAATAATAAGACATTTCATGTAAACATCCTGACCTGAAAATTAAAGAATTATTTATATGTTAATATTATAGATTTGACAATTAAGAGAATATAAATATATAGCTTTATTTTTTACTCTATGGTTTTAGTTACAGTGCCTCATCTTCTATAGGCCACTTTGAATGTCAATGTGTTATATGAACTGTTAGCTATGCTTTTAATTCTGAGTTTGATTGTTGTTTTTTGTTTTGAGATAGGGTTTCTCCGTGTGGTCCTTGTTGTCTTAGAGCACATTCTTCAGACAAGGTTGGTCTCAGAGTCAGTGCCTGCCTGTGCCTCCTGAGTTCTTAATAAATTATATATGTAACATATATAAAATATATAATATTATGTTATGTATATTATTAATAAAATTTATATGTCTTTGTTTTGTAGGTGAAATATTGACTTACATTTGTTATTGCTCAGAGAAATCCAACATCCAAACATGTGTCACAAATCACAAAATTAAAGATTCATTAATATATGCATGATATAATGTTACATTATTAGATCAAGGATTCCTTGTCCATGCCAGGAACTACTATAAGTAGAAATGGTAACCTACTTAACATTGATCACAGCCATGTAAGATGGTACTATTCTTATTCTCACTTGGAGATGACTAAACTGAAGCACAGTGTAGTCTTCAGATTTGCCCCAGATTAGACTCAGATGACAAACAGCAGAACCGAGATTTGAATTCACAAAATGTAAGTCTAGATAGTTCTTTTCAACCAAGCATAGCTATTGTCTTTCAGTGTATAACTCTGTGCAAGAATACACTTTGATTAAAATACATTTTTCTTAGTATTAATGAAAAATCCAATGTTGTTATTTGTTTTGATAAAATTTTTGACAGTGTCATCTAACACTTTTGGTGTTTTATTCAGAAATTTGATTTTTTTTAATTCATTTTAATTTGTTGGAGAATTTGCTTCTTTACAGTAGTAGTTAAATAGGGCATAAGAATCACCAAGAAATGAAAAGTGATTTAATTAAATGTCTGTAACTGGATTAGCACATTTTTTCTCTGGGATAAAGTTGAAAGCACTTCAGTATATTGAAGACAACACTTTATGAAATAAATAGAGGAAGGACACAATGCTGCGGATACTGTATTGCTCTAAGCTTTCTGCATTCAGAGACATTCACGAGAAACTAAGGCCTAATGTAGACAGCAAGAAGGCTGTCTCTGAAAACAGAGAGGTTGCCTCTTTTGTTTGGAAACCAGGGTCTCAGATTAGGAGGACATAAAAATCAATGATGAGAAGAGCAAGACCTCAGTGAAAGTAAATTTAATAGTTTAAAATATGAAGCTATGTTTAAATGAAAATGTATTCACAAGAATCCTCATTTTCTTTTTTTTTTGTTTGTTTGTTTTTGTTTTTCGAGACAGGGTTTCTCTGTGGCTTTGGAGCCTGTTCTGGAACTAGCTCTGTACACCAGGCTGGTCTCGAACTCACAGAGATCCGCCTGCCTCTGCCTCCCGAGTGCTGGGATTAAAGGCATGCGCCACCACCGCCCGGCCCCTCATTTTCTATTTGCGTCTACTACCTCAGTCTGATCTCCATTGCATTTTTGTAAACAGACCTGTATGATCTAAATTGTCTGTTAGGTAAGTCACAGCACCAATGAATCCTTGTAAAACATAACAAGGGCCATATATACAATTAGGAGTGGATGTTGTGATTCTAGTTATTATTTTCTTTAAAAATACTTAATAATTACTTGAGAATTCATTTTGAATTCTTTATAAATAAAAAATTAAGTCATCACTTTCAAAATCTGTGTGGATTGGCACAAAAAAGAACATTTCACTGCTGTTTTCCACTCTTACCCGTGGAAACCACAGGCTGGCCTCTTCACCTTAACAGAATAGTTTTGCAATAACTGCAGTGGAAACCGATTTCCTGTTATTTTGGAGAGAGTGGTATTTTATCTTTACTCATTTCTAACTGCAAGTCTAGATCTTCTGAAACTTTAATGAAAACCCTTACACTTATTTTATAGGGAGATCTAAAATAATGGGTGATTTAGCAAGCGGATAAACTACTAAAACAGATATGATAAAAGTAAAACCAGGCCCAAATATCTGCTCTCCTGATACAATGAATAAATTGTGACTAAGATCACCTACACATATGCACATTATGAAAAATCCTTAAAACTTGAGCATTTCAAGTAGAGGAATAGCAACTAAGAATAAAAGTTGGTGCCATTCATCTACAATGCTGAAAGATCTGAGTTTTAATTCCTATAGAGGCAAAAACTTTTCACATTATGGAGTGTTGAAATACAGACTTATAGTAAAGGCAGCTATTCTACTCTTTGATAATAAAAAATTGCAAAAGGCTTCCAGTGATATAACGTAAACCCAAATTGCATCTCTAATCAGAAATAGAAATTCTTAAGAGAGTTTACAATTCTGTTTATTATACATGAGTTTCAGGTAAAATCCTAAGCTTTTTGCATATGGGAGCTATTTATATGTGAGCATTAAGACAAAAATGTAAACATTGAAATTATTCCTGTAGCTGTAAGTATGGGCATATAGATATGCAGAAAAGAAATGGAGGTGCAGGTGTAAATTCTGACAGTTTAATTTAGGATAATTTATCATTCAGAAATCCTCAAGAGATGGGGATGACTATAACAATATGCTATACACTATACTATAGGTGGTGAGTAGAGAAATAGAAGAAAGGTGGAAGTGGGATAGGACAGGATATGAGAGGAAGTGAGTGGGGAGAGAAAGAAGAATAATGTAAGAGAAAAGGAGAGAAGATTAGTGAACACGGGGCAAAGGATAAAATAGAAGAGGATACGGTAAGCAAGGAGAGGAGAGGTTCATTTTAAAGGACTGACTCAGAACTGTGGAGGTTCACTACGTCCAGATACTGCAGGATAGGAAAGCAGTCTATAGACCTAGGGAGGAGATAGGTTGGTAGATTATAGACCCAGGGAGGAGATAAGTTGGTAGACTATAGACCCAGGGAGGAGATAGGTTGGTAGACTATAGACCCAGAGAGGAGATAGGTTGGGAGGCTATAGACCCAGGGAGGAGATTGGTTGGTAGACTATAGACTCAGGAAGGAGATAGGTTTTTGGTAGACTATACAACCAGGGAGGAGTCGGTTGGTAGGTTATAGACCCGGGGTGGGGGAGATCATACAGCAGGCTGTAGACACAGGGAAAAGATAGGATGGCAGGCTATAGACCCAGGAAAGAGTTATGGTAGCAGGCTGTAGACCCAGGGAAGGGATAGGATGTCAGGTTATAGAGCCATGGAAGAGATACAGTAGATTAAGGGTCTGTTTGTAGTATTTTGAAATATCACTTACAAATATCTATCATAGGTTTGTGGGTTAAAGTCTGGGTCTTCTATTCGATTCCATTGGTCAACTTCTCTGTTTTTATGCCAATACCAAGCTGTTTTCAATACTGTAGCTCTGTAATAGAGTTTGAAGCCATGAATGGTAATGCCTCCAGACGATCCTTTATTGTATAAGATTGTTTTGGCTATCCTGGGTTTTTTGTTTTTCTATATAAAGTTGATTATTGTCTTCTCCAGGTCTGTGAAGAATTTTGATGGGATTTTGATGGGGATTGCATTGAATCTATAGATTGCTTTTGGTAGAATTGCCATTTTTACTATGTTGATCCTCCCAATCCAAGAGCAAGGGAGATCCTTCCATTTTCTGGTGTCCTCTTCAATTTCTTTCTTCAAAGACTTAAAGTTCTACCCCTGGACCCAGCAATACCACTCTTGGGAATATACCCAAGAGATGCCCTATCATACAACAAAAGTATATGCTCAACTATGTTCATAGCAGCATTGTTTGTAATAGCCAAAACCTGGAAACAACCTAGATGCCCTTCAATTGAAGAATGGATGAAGAAAGTATGGAATATATACATATTAAAGTACTACTCAGCAGTAAAAAACAAGGACTTCTTGAATTTTGCATGCAAATGGACAGAAATAGAAAACACTATCTTGAGTGAGGTAAGCCAGACCCAAAAAGAGGAACATGGGATGTACTCACTCATAATTAGTTTCTAGCCATAAATAAAGGACATTGAGCCTATAATTCGTGATCCTAGAGAAGCTAAATAAGATGGTGAACCCAAAGAAAAACATATAGTCATCCTCCTGGATATTAACCTTCATCAGGCGATGAAAAGAGACAGAGACAGAGACCCACATTGGAGCACCGGACTGAAATTCCAAGGTCCAAATCTGGAGCAGAAGGAGAGAGAACACGAGCAAGGAATTCAGGACCGCGAGGGGTGCACCCACACACTGAGACAATGGGGATGTTCTATCGGGAACTCACCAAGGCCAGCTGGACTGGATCTGAAAAAGCATGGGATAAAACCGGACTCGCTGAACATAGCGGACAATGAGGACTACTGAGAACTCAAGAACAATGGCACTGGGTTTGATCCTATTGCATGTACTGACTTTGTGGGAGCCTAGGCAGTTTGGATGCTCACCTAACTAGACCTGGAAGGAGGTGGGTGGTCCTTGGACTTCCCACAGGGCAGGGAAACCTGATTGCTCTTTGGGCTGAGGAGGGAGGGGGACTTGATTGGGGGAGGGGGAGGGAAATGGGAGGCGGTGGTGGGAAGGAGGCAGAAATCTTTAAGAAAGAAAGAAAGAAAGAAAGAAAAAGAAAGAAAGAAAGAAAGAAAGAAAGAAAGAAAGAAAGAAAGAAAGAAAGAAAGAAAGAAAGAAAGAAAATGGGTTCTGGGAATCTGAACTCAGATCTTCCAAAAAAAAATATCTATCATATCTACTTAAAATTTTACTTCAGGAAGAAGCTTGTGTTCTGAATGTTAGGGCAGGAATCATAAACGGATGAAAAAAATGGATATTGACAAATATGCTATAAATGCAAGTAAAGACTACTATACAAAATAGTGACTGAGCTTATAGTAATACAAAACATTATGATTCTATAAAATTCAGGATTTTACTGAATTTTATCTGGAGTAATAGTATGATGACAATATGTACCACAATACTCTCTCAATTTAGAGTTTAGATGAGTCACTAGATAACAGACAAAATAAGGTACATCTTCAGCAACTCAGACAAGGAAAACAGAAAACAAATTGTCCAAGTGAAGATAGAAAAGATGAAGATAATAATAACAAAAAGATAGAAGACATAAAACAACAAGATGGCATGAGCTTAATAATTTGGAGATTTAGTTGTGTAGTAAGCACTTGTTTAGAAAGAGCAGGCTTCGTTAATTCTTTAGTTCCATATCTACAGAATGTTACTCGCTTCCTGTTATAGCCTATTTTAAAAGTTTAAAACATAGAGTTGTTATCCATTTGAAATTGGAACTAAAATGATGGAAATGGCAGTGGCTACATATATACAAGAAGCTGGAGGAAGCTGAAAACTCTAGGCAAACATTTGAAGGCACAAAAAATATTATAAGGCTAAAAGAGGTCGCTGCATAATGACATATTAAAGAAGTTAGGAAGATAGAAAAAGAGAGAGATAAGGAAATTAATTTCCTATTATTAATGCATGTATTCTCAAAAGGTTTAACAACAGATTAGATTTACTTGAGCAAACTAATTTGTTTTTCCCGATCTCCCCCATTGAAAGTTTAGACCACATTTCTTCGACTAAGTCTTTAAATATTGAATTTGGTCTACTTCTTTCTGCCTCCTTCTTTGCTGTTGTATGGTGGATTGTAAAATGAATTAGAGGGAAACCTCACAGGAGAGTTGTCTGTAAGTAACATGTACTAATACCACTATTATAAACAAATAACCATCATCTTCTGGAGCCAAAAGAGAACATGAAAATGTCAGCCTTTCAAGCAAAAGTGAGTTAGCTTCCTACCTTTAACTTTTACTCTTTGACTGTACCTTAGAGGGCCTTCTTACAAAACCTGGGGAGCTTTTCCAACAAGTATGTTATCTAAGTTGAAAGAGAGGAAGAGAGAGAAACAAACGGTGATGCTTTCACCTAAGGTAAATAGCCTTCTCAATTGCCTGGTTTTAGCATGAAAATTCAGGAAACTCTCAGTATCAGGCAAACTTGGGGAGTTGGTTGTCTGATATCATCATCCTTTAAGCCAGGCGAAGCAAATGCCTTTGACCGCAAAAAATGAAAAAGTAATAGAAAACTAATTTTTCCCACCCAAAGTCCCATATTCCTATTTTTAAAAAGTTTATATTTTAGACATTGTTTATTCCAATTTGATTAAGTGCACAACAACTTATTAAGTGAAAATCTTACGTAAAGGAAATGAATTTTCCTTCAAGTTCATATTTATTGTGATGAAATCTCCGATATTTACATTTTTTTGTGAGTTCTATTTCTCTTTCAGACAGATTCAGTATATTATTTCATGGTGGCCTTGATTTCTAGGTTAAAGGTGTGTGCCAGCACTCTCTGGCCTCTAGTGGCTTAGCTCTGCACTCTGATCTTCAGGCAAGCTTTATTTATTAAAACATGAATAAAATATCACAATAGGAGATAGCAACAGCAAGTTGCCAAAATATCTTGTATTAGAATGGATTTTTATGATTAAATATATAAAAGGCTACTCAAATTAACAAAAGCTGACTTAGATATATATGTCTAACAACTTATGCCTTTGCCAACTGTTTTCAACACAAGGCTTCTAGAAACTTTATATAAGAAACCACATATGTTTGATAATTAATACGTATTTGATAAATAAAAGTTATAAATTCCTAAGATGTACTCAGTTTGCAGTAACTGACTTAAAGATGGATGTCTAGCTGCTTTGCCTTTGTTGGCTTGATTAAGTTTTAGATATTTGTCTAGCCTCTTTGTCTTTGCTCACTTTGTTAATGTTTAGCTGTTTGAATAAACTGATTTATAAAAAAATCTGTTATATTCTATATTGGTATACTATATAAGGATAAAGTTTCCAGTTTCTCTATGTACTGTATTTATGGTTCAAAGTTTCATTTTCATACTAAAAATCTTCAATTAAATCTTCAACTCAAAATTTTAACTTTCAAACTTAACACATAAAGCTGTAAAATTCTATTCTTATAAAAAGCTTCTAACTTCTAATACATTGGTAAAGATAATTAAGACATGTTAGCTAATGACCTGTTACCTCATAAAGGATCAAATGCTTTTATGTTGCCAGAACTATGTTTGCAGATATGCTAAGGTCAAATGTGATTCGTTTACAATGGCAGGCTTTATTGAGCCCCTAGTCTGTGTTAGAAGCTTAATCCAAAAGCAAGTAAGTAAAAACAAGTAAAGTTTGCTTAAATCATGTATACTTAATTGATAACGATCATCAAACTCTTCAGAGATCTGTTGAATATGGCACTTAAAGCATTTAATGAGAAAGCTTCCTGTGATGGACAGAAGTGCCAGATCCTAGAGGTGACCCTAAGGTCTCCAAAGAAGACAATGTGTCACAGACAACTCCACCTGAATTGTGGAAAACTAAGCACTGGAAAAACTGCAGAATACGCTACTTGATAGAAAGGTCTTACCCCAAATGTGGACACTCGGGTTGTTTGTCCTACTCTGCCTCGCCAACGTAGGCAATTTCCCCAAGTTCCTCCTCCCCTGGAAAATATCTAAGTCCTTCTGGATATGGCAGCCGAAGGCCAATGCTCTCCCATGTGGCAGTCAAACACTGACTACTTCTGTCTCCAAAGCCACCAAGACCATGAGAGCCTAGGTTACCTTCCCGGGTAGCAGAACATCTCTGTCACTCTAATGGACACACAGGCATTTGGATTATATTTCCTACTATAATCCATCCTTCTCAGACCTCTGAAGGCTTTGATGGCCAGGTTAACTGTAGCTTTGTAAACATACTATCTGGCTCCCTAAGGCTGCAGCAGCCTACTCAGTGAATTGTTTACAGAGCAGCTAGGACTCTTGCTGAAAAGGGAGACATAGAAGACAGCTCACCTGGCTCACAGACTTCAGGCTACTAAACAGAAACTCACAAAAGAGGTTTCAAAGTAATTCTTTACCACTCCTATATTTAAAGGAACTTGTTCTGCAATGTAATCAACCATCTGTGTCTCGTGGTAAATGATTAGAAAGAAAGAAAAGATTTGAAGTTTATGTAAGTTGTGAAGGTCTAAGAAAGTGAGTTAAGGTGTGTAAATTCAAGTCATAAAAGTATAAGAAAGTGATTTAAAATATGTGATAAATTAGAAATGTTTCAGGCTTCTGTCCCTTTCTATGCTATTGTTATGCTAAGACTTTAAAAGTTCAGAGTTTTAACATTGATCAGTGGTGTTCTGATAAGCTATTAATCTAGCCCTGGTAAAGCACTGCTACCGTTACCATAGTCACAAGCTCAAAATTTTCAAATTTCTTTTTGGTGTCTACTAAGTGTGGACAAAAATGTGTTTCTCGCTGAACTGAGAGCATCTCTGTCCGAATTCTGTATTCAACCCTCTAGACAGAGGAAAAATGTAAATGCTTTTTACTCAAAGTCCTTTGTGGAGTGCCTAAGATTTTATTATAGTTTTACTCAAAGATATGAGTCTTGGGATTGAAGAGATGGCTCAGTGGTTAAGAATCCTGTTCCAGAGGTCATGAATTCAATTCCCAGCAACCATATGGTGGCCCACAACAATCCATGATGAGATCTGATGCTCTCTTGTGGCCTGCAGACATACAAGGAGTCAGAATACTATATACATAATAAATAAATCTTTAAAAAAAAGACATGAGTCTATTGATTTTTCTACAATGTGGTTTTCAGTACAGATTACAACCAGTGGTAATGCTAATATAACTAAAACTTTTTATCTGCTTTTGTAAACTTAAAAGAATTTAAGTAAGCTTTAGAGACTCAGGAT
The DNA here is from genome assembly GCA_025134845.1 of Neodon shergylaensis. NCBI lineage: Eukaryota > Metazoa > Chordata > Mammalia > Rodentia > Cricetidae > Neodon > Neodon shergylaensis. The sequence continues at coordinate 8,423,524 of JABTXL010001586.1, read as the reverse complement.
CCACTTCTCACATGTACAATAATCCTAAATTTCTCTACCTGCTTGTTCCTGGGCTCGGATCTCTGTCCCTCTCTCTGTCTCTTTCTCTCTCTGTCTTTGTCTCTCTGTCTCTTCCTCTCTGTCTCTGCCTCTTTGCCTCTCTCTCTCTCTCCATCTGGTTTTGGAACTCTCCCAAACTATCAGGACCACAGGCCTAAAATGAGCCATGAGAAGAGAGAGGTAGAGCAAGACAGGAGTTGTCAACCAAGAAAGGCAGCCCAGGTAAAAATGACTGAATCATATAGGAATCAAGCTGAGGGAAGGGAAGCAGAATTTCAGCCCCTAGTAGAGAAGAAGTTTAGTGTAGGGGGGTCAGAGTGAGAAGTGCTGGGAGAAGCCACAGGTTGTGAGTGAAACTTGCTCTGTGTTTGAGAACTAACATCTCAGCCTTATGTTGATAAGAGTAGAAGCTACCTCTTTTAAAACTACATCCTACTGAAATTGGACATCATTTGTCTGGGCTCAGGAAAGCAGGAGTGATTTGCAAAGGACTAGAAGAGAGAAGATGTAGATGGAAGTTTCTGTCCTGCCTGATCCTGCCACCATTCAATCCCAAAGAAACACACAGAGGCGTATATTAATTATAAACTGGCCTCTTAGCTCAGTCTTATTAATAACTAGCTCTTAAAACTTAAATTAACCCATATTTCTTGTATATCTTTAGCCATGTGGCTTGGTACCCTTTCTCAGAGAGGCATTCTCATTTTGCTTCCTTTGAGTCTGGCTGGTGACTGTGTCTCTGTCTTTACACTTCCCAGAATTCTCCTATTCTGGTCATCCCACCTATATTTCCTGCCTGGCTACTGGAAGTTAGCATTTTATTAGACCAATATGAGTGACAAATCTTTACAGTGTACAAGAGCATTATTCCACAGCATTTCCCCTTTGTTTTCAAAACAAAAACCCTGAATCTAATCTACTTTTTTTAAAGCTTTTTTCCTAACCATTATCCGTAACAACTTGTGACCAACATGCTAAACAAAGACAAATATCCATAATTAATTTTCTGGGAAGATGGGTGTAGTTTTCTAGGATATTTCCTACTGATTGGGGGCTTTGGTAACCTTAGAGGACCCAAAGGAAATTTAGCATTATGGTCCAGTCCTGACTGGAGTATTCTGTGAGGCTGGATCATCTCAGTCAGCAGCCTTGAAACTGTTCTGGATGCAGAACTCAGAAGAAACTGCAGCAGAAGTCATCGGGACCATCTGTTCCCACTGGAGATTAGGAGTTTTCCTTGATCAAACCTTATTTGTCTTAACCAAGAATGAATTCACAGCCTCTCATTTCCTGTGGAAACAAAAGCAAAGCCTCTTTTCCAAAGTAACATATCCTTTGACTTAAATTTTGAAATCAGGACATTTTCAGATATTTAGGTTGGATTAATCCAGCTGCATTTACAATCAAATGTCACTTAGCAGATGTTGTTCCTTCCTTAGGAGTCAAACAATTCAAAGACAACACAATAATGTACAGTATCCATATTCTCTGTGTGTTTTTCATCTTTACATGACTTTTTAAAATTTATTTCTTTTATTTTAATTTTTAAATTTTGTTTTTTTTTTTTTTTTGAGACAGAGTTTTTCTGTGTATCTTTGGCTGTCCTGGAGCTCACTCTGTAGACCAGGCTGCCCTTGAACTCACAGAGATCCACCTGCCTCTGCCTCCTGAGTTCCCGAATTAAAGGTGTATGCCACCACCACACCCAGTTACTCTATTTCTTTTTTTTTAAAAGGTTTTCTCTATCCTTTTTATTTTCTCTCCTAAGCCTCCTTATATTTTTAAATATACTGTAAACTATTTAGAGGTCTTGATTTTTTTATTTGTGTTTTTCATCTGAATCTGTCTTTCCTATTTATTTCTATCTTCTTTTGAGCACATGAGTCTTAAGTATGCTAAGCTGCATGGCTAGGATTAGCTATGGCTTCGGTGACTGTCTTTACCCCATTCCTTAGCTTTCTGAGAGCCTATCTTCATGGCAGAGGTACTGGCGGTAGCCATGTTTATTGCCACAACTCTGTGGAGTTTCAAGGTCCATGCCACCACCAAGAAGCCTGCTACTGGCTGCTCATAAGCATCATTTAAGTGTTTAATGACAAGGCCTCTTAAAAAGAGCCAGTTTTTTTTTTTTTTTGCCACTAATGCTGAGTCAGGAAGCCTATTTTAAAGAAGCTATGCCAGCAAACAGAGACTACTGGATAAAAGACTGTTACCAAGAGAAATTAGAAAACTGTGAAAGCAGAGATAAACAGGGAAACACCTTGTAATGACAGTGGCAGCCTGCAGTGTCCATAGTGAAGGAGCTACAGGAGCTAGGACAGAAGCCAGGACCTATCATCTCCTTCAAAGTCTCCAGTTTGAGCCAATTATGTCAGTATTGGACTTGAGACATCTACTGTCCAGAGTCATGAGAGATTAAAGTTAGTCTTGGGCATCCTCCAGTTTGGGGTGATTTACTCTGCCTTGGAATACCAACATGCCATTTTTCTTCATTATTCATTTCCTACAGTGAAAAAAAAAAGATAAAATAAAAAGAAAGAAAGAAAGGAAGGAAGGAAGGAAGGAAGGAAGGAAGGAAGGAAGGAAGGAAGGAAGAAAGAGAGAAATTAAATAGACTGCTTTTAAGAAGTTGGATAGAAGTTGTCTTTGAGAATAGTGGCAAAGATTAAGAATACCATTTGTGACTGTCGGTAGAGGAGCCTCCTGAAGATCTGTAATGAGGGATGAAGAATTCGAAAACCACATGTAGACAGATCAGAGGCAGAGCAGAGCAGGAGGGCTACAGTTTTTATGTAAATAATCACCCACTAGGTAAGATGAAGACATCAAAACAGCAGGGGGAGGTGGGTTGCTTAAAGCAGTAATGAATCAAATGTTTGGGCTGGAAGGATCAAAGACCAGGTAGCATTAAAACAGAGAAATAATGAATAATGGACCTAGGAAAAGGAAAACAGCGAAGCTGGAGCTGCTGGCTCCCCTGTACCTCAGTTTTCAGTACTCAGTAAGTCTTGCCTGGATGCCTATAGGCATTAAAATCTAAAAACAAACAGCTCACAGTTGTGGGATTTCCCAAGCAGGGTGCAGAGACAGTTTTATGGCAAAGAAATTTCTTATATTGATCATTTAAGCCAGCGTCTCCATTAAATATTAACATTACAAGACTTGGTTAGAAGATGTTAACTACTGAGAGCCTCTGGTGAGACCTGAGATCATGTTGGACTATAACTCCAACATAACACCTTTCTTTTAAATTGGCAAACACAAGGATATTTTTCCTTTAAACTACTTGGGGGAAATTTGGAAGGTTATTGTGAAACACCCTGTAATTATTGAACAGTAAAGAAATATTTTTCATTTTGGTTTAACACACGAAAAAATATGCTGATTATTTTCAACACCTCATGTTTCCAACTTTAATTTTCAACATTCAGAGTTCAGTCAGATTCTGTTGGAATCCCATATGAGAAAAAATGTATAATGCTATAAGGAGTAAATGCATAATATTGTAGCTAACCATGAGTAGATAAATGGCAGCATGAGAAGAAAATTTTTAGAGATGTATTTCCGCAATAGGAAAACAGTCATTACTTTCATTACTTGCTGAAATAGCAAAGCAGACACAGTGCTGAAAATTTTAAAGGATATTTCCCCAACTATTGTAAGATACAATGATCTTCTAGAGTCTTTTTAATAATGTATATTATATGGCATGGTAGTCATGATTTCTTAATTTGGTAGTAATTCATTTACCTAAACTGCAGAAGCTTTTTATAAATAATTGGACTAAAAAAACTAACATATTGTCAGTATTCTAGGACATAGATAATTAACACAAGTACATATGATTATGTGTATTCATGGTAGGATGAGATGAGTCAATTATAGATTTAAGAAAGCACAATTGGGAAGTAACTAAGGGAGTTTTCTTGCAAGAAATGAGACAGAGTGTGTGAGCTGAGTATTACAAATTCAGTAGAGTTTTGGCAGCTGTGAAAGGAATAGAGGAAGTCAGGTAGAATGTTGCCAGGAAGGCACCTGGGGTAGATTATTCAGAGGTTAGGACGTGGTCCCATGTGACTGAAATGTAATAGTAATGAATTATATTGTTCTCACCTTGCATTGGCATCTATGTTGCATACAGTTTAACTTCCTCATATCATATCACTTCTGGGATGCTTGTCGGACACATGTGTTAGAGTAATGGTCAGGAAGGCATATACTGGCAATAGTTAGAAAAAAAGTCCACAGGGTACCTGAAAGTATAATTTGTTGTATGAGTTATGCCCTGCTTGGGGGTCAGGTAAATACACAGTGGCTGTCTTCTAGGCAAATCAGTGTTCCATTCAGACACAGTATGAAGGCTCTCATTCAGCTCCCTTGATTTCTGCTAGACCAGGATGGCTAGCTGATCTGCTGCTGGAATTCCAGTGAAGTTGAGGACTTTCAAAATAGTAAGAGCAGAGAGGCCTACGAGGTCAAGATTGCAGAGGGCCTAGATGCCACCGCCAAATTATTTGAACAGTATTCTTCATGGAGTAGTTATTACTAAAATTATTAAAAATATCAATAAAAATATAATGTGCAAAAAAATTGGTCTTTTCAAAAACCAGGTTAGAATCAGTGTATCCTGCACAGGAGAGTGTTTCAGTCTCACTACCCAGATGATAGCTTATAGATATGGCTTTGTTTGCCTTCCAAAAATCATCCTTCTTTTGCTATTTCTGACAGCTTTTTCCTTCAGATTCTTTTTACACTTATAATACAAATCTTTAAAGTACAATGTTTGCATTGAATTATTTGACCAAGTCATTTATTCTTGTGCATATTCAATACTTTGTGCAACTCTTGATTGTAAAAACAAAAAGGCTCACTTTTTTTTCAACATTCTGGAAGAAGTTCAAGGGAGGAGTTGGGGGATGACATGAGAATGCACTGTATTAAATTCTTAAAGAATTACTAAAACATTTTAAGGCTCCTGGCATGAATGTCACCACTGTTTCATTAACTGAATGCTTCAGAATCAATCTGTCTCCCTTTAGCCTAATTTCTAGCACAAAATCCACAGAGATCACTCAACTGGCATCAAAATATGATGTAGGAATAAGATAACTGAATTGACACATATTCCTCAGAGCAATTCTATCCACCATTTCTTTTTCCAAAAGAGTTTTGACAGCTTGTCAAATGTTCTTTTTATAAAGAGTTATCATATGACTGCTTTCATCAAACCACCCATCAGTCCACGCCCATCCAGGCTTGAAATATAATCAGTGTTTTCTCGATTGGTTTCAGTGTTGTGAGTAAGAATTGGTCAAGCCCTTACAACCCGAGAGGAAATGGTTTAGTGCATGGGGCAGCAGAGGGGACATTTAGAATCAAGGCATCTTGTTCTCATTTTTTTTCTCCATAGTTTTCACATAAGCCACATGGTTGTACTGCACAATTTTCTTTATCTCTTGATAGGTTACTGATCTTCCCTGGAGGAGTTTTCCATGTGTTAGGAAGATGGTACTGATGCACATGACATAGTCCACAGAAGTGGCATCACCACTGAAACTCAAGACGATAAATATGTCAGAATTACAAAGTCTCTGTTTCCTCTGTAGTCTAGAGTTCTCACAACAGGATTCACAGCTCAGAGATCCGACTAAACAGATTCAATATGAAAGTTCTTAATGAAAGCAACTTTTTCACTCTGGTGAAAACCCTTGTCAGATCTTTCCTTTGTGATTAAAATTTTAACTCTGTCAAAGTGAAGTGCCCTATGTTGCTCACCTTATTTATTTTAGACAAAAATGACACTGAGCTGTTTTTTTTTTTTTAAAAAAAAACATGTTTCACATATCCCCTTTCTTTTTCTTTTCCTTCCTCTCTGTAAAATTATTTACTTTCATAAAACACCTTTACTGAATTTGGGTACTCAAATACCTTTTTAATTTTAATTTTTTTTTGAGACAGGGTTTCTCTGTAGCTTTGGAGCCTGTCCTGGAACTAGCTCTTGGAGACCAGGCTGGCCTCGAACTCACAGAGATCCACCTGCCTCTGCCTCCCAAGTGCTGGGATTAAAGGCGTGCGCCACCACTGCCCGGCCTAATTTTAATATTCTTGGTGATAGTCTTATTGACCACTGAGTTTCACCAGCTGAAGATTTGTTAACAATCTAGGCATGATGACACACACCTATAATCACTTGTGTAATGTGTTATTAAAATATTTCACCACCTCATCAAATATCAAAATGATTCTATTAGTTTGCTAATAAGAATTTTCCCATAGTTTACTTTGTGTTATGACACTTGGGTTCCAAATTAAATAATTAAAGTTGCAAAATATGTTATGAATATAAAAAAATCTGCACAATATGTTTTAAACTGGTCTGAGTGGTTTTCTCCTTAACAATGTCACATTCAGTTTACTATTTCAAATCCTTAATGTCAGGAGCCGTTTCCCCCAAAAATCCTTACGGGAACCATCACCCTAAGGAGTTTGCAAAGAGCTCCACACCCTAACAATTGTTTTATTGGCAGAGCCTACCCCACACCCAATTATCTGTTAATAGAGAGCTATCTGTTAGCGGAACCTGCCCCACACTACAGTTATCTAGAGAACTAGGAGTGTCAACTTGCGACTTCCTGACTGAGGAATTGTGACCTGACCTATCGTAACCTCCTGGCCAAGGACCTCGCGACCGGCTGGAACCACCGCTGCAAGATTCCTTCCTGCCCATGCCCCTGCCCCCCAAATTCCTCATCCTATATAAGCTGTAACCATGACTCTAATAAACGGAGGCTCTGACAAACCTTGCATGGCCTTCTTCCTCTCTCCCGCCCATGTCTTTCAGATAGCGCCTCTCCGGGACCCTGGAATTACTGACCAGCCAGGCGGGTTACAACCCTAGACTGAGTGACCCGCCAAGGCGGTCTACATAATTGTACAATAAAAATCTATTTAGACACTATTTCTATCACTCGAGAGAATTGTAGTGACAACAAGCCAGCCTATCTATAACACATAAGCATCTTTTATGCAAGAGGAAATCATATTTAGCTAGTATGAAAACAAAAATAGTACACATAAACATTTATGGAATACACCAACTATATGCTATAATTATATATTGGCACATCTGAGGATTAGCTTTATATCTCAGTTAGGGTTTCTGTTGCTGAGAAGAGACAGCAAGACCAGAGCAACTCTTGTAAAGGAGAACATTTAACTGGGGCTGATTTACTTACAGGTCAGAGATTTAGTCCCTTTTTTGTTATGGTGGGAAGTACGGTAGCACACATGCAGACATGGTGCTGGAGGTAGCTGAGAGTTCTACATCTGGATCCACAGGCAGTGGAAGGGAGAACATACTGGGCCTGTTTGAGGGTTCTTCTGTAACTCAATCCCACACCCTGTGACACACTTCATCCAACAAGCCGACACCTCCTAATAGTGCAGCTTCCCTGGTGACCAAACACTTAACTCTATGAATCTATAGAAGGCATTCTTATTCAAACCACCACACTTTACATGCTCCCTAGCATTGAGACCATAAGCCCTATTCTATCAGCAAGGCAGAGACTGGAGCTCCTTGTTTCCCATGTAAGGCAAGCATCCTTTTAACTGAGCGGCAGGTTCAGCCCATACTGTAACCACTGACAGGGAGAACAGCTTCCAATTTTAGTGACTCTGCCTACTAAACCAGTCTGCTTCTTTCAAAAAGATAGAATTTTGCCGGGCGGTGGTGGCACACACCTTTAATCCCAGCACTCGGGAGGCAGAGGCAGGTGGATCTCTGTGAGTTCGAGGCCAGTCTGGTCTAGAAGAGCTAGTTCCAGGACAGGAACCAAAAAAGCTACAGAGAAACCTTGTCTCGAAAATCCAAAAAAAAAAAAAAAAAAGAATTTTAAGTTGACAGTGACTCAGAGGAAAAATCTGTCATCCCATGCACAATCATCCTTTAGTCTCTCTTTGGGAACAGCTTGGCCAGGAAATACCAAGGATAAGAAACAGTCACAACATTGAAGGAACACATGGAAGACTGGGTATATACTTAGCATAAGGACAAAAGTAACAAATCAAACCTTGGTCTCTATATTTGCTGTATTCTTGACTAAATAAAAGCTTCTGATCTAACTATGAACTCAAATCAGAAAATGCTGCCATGCTAGGGAAGGCCAGTTATTTCCAAAATATGTAGATGAGCACCTGCTGACAAGGGCCAATGGTGGCTTCGATTCACATACCCATCTAGTGAATTCTACCAAGTAAAGAGACCCTGTAGAATAGAATATGGGTGATACAGAACAATTACCTAGAGTATGTATGAAAGTTTGTCATGATTCCCATTCTGTGTATGTGAATTCTATCTAGGTAATACGGCTCTATGTATACCACATTGAAGGCATGTAACAGCTAAATATTTTATGATAAAGTATGTCACATTAAAGCTAATTACAGAAAAAAGTTCCCAGAATATGGATATTTTAATGTCAAATCAACAATTACACAAATTAGTTTATTCTGCTTTTGCTTTTGAGCATTAGAACTTATCCTCCTTTGTATAAGGAGGGTACACTAGATAACTGTACTAGTCAAAAGATTAGCGGTAAGGACTTACTGATAACTCTTTACCAAAAATAATACTTTAGCAAGAACATTAATAGCTTTATTAGACTATCTTTTCTTTGTTTGGATCAGGGAAGACTATGAAAACAGATACAGTAAATAAATTTTCAATATATATATGTATATATATATAAAAATTAAAAAATATGTATTTGAAACTCTATACCTCCAAGATTATTCTTCATTCATAATTATAAAAAACACCCATTAATTATAAGAAATAAAAAGAGAACCATATCTGGGTCTAACAGTTGTATTTTGTGGTTTGCAACACCATCTTATTCCATTGTGAAGAGAACTCTCAGGTTACTTTAGCACTTTGTCCAGTGCTCTGAACATCCAATACAAGCAGTACAGGTTCGATTATCTGGACTTGTCAGCCAACTGTCGCTGGGAGTGCAGAGAAAGGTTTTTATGGGATTGGAGAGGGAGAACGTATTGGCAGAGCAATTTATCACTTGGCCTCCCAATCAAAGAGACATTTTGGCTCCGACTCATCAAACCACTTTGGTAGCTTCACTAAAAACAGTGGCTTTGCTGCAACCACAGGTGGAGAAATCTCTTTGAATTCTGAAGTGTGGTTTCATTGTTTACTGGGGAATTAGCAAAATTCCAATTTAGTCAGGCTCAGGCTGTCTTCTCACTAGAAAGTAACTTCATCTTTAAATGTGTCTGTTATGATTTTAATAGACCATAAATATCATCTCAGTCTCTGTTCTTTCCAAAAATGACTGTTTTCATTAGAACCGCACAAAAAGATTCCTATCACTTTTTGACACATGTGTTTTTCATGTAGCTTTGTGTTTACAAACCAGAGGTGTCATCTTATTTTTCTTGTTACTATGTTTTTTTTAATGAATTTCACATTATCAGAAAACTATGGATCTTGCACAGCAACTTATTGAAGCTAAAGCTCTCATGTTCTTTACTGAAACCTACTAAGTTTGGGTCACCATTTTTCCTGGAATCTCTCTAATGGGGGGTCAGCTGTGCAGGTCCTATATTTTCATATTCCCAGCAGTTGGTGTAGTCATAGAGAGTCACAGGATAACTAAGCTGGAAGGGATTGTTAAAACATACTTGGTTCCAACCATTCAGAGCTTGTTCCAACACAACCTTCCCCAACTGTCATCAAATCATGATTCTAAATTCTTCTGTCTTGTTGAAATAGTAAATGACCAAACAAACTTTCTAAAATTAACTATAATTTTCTGAGCTTAATTTTTCCATCTTTATTTTCAATTGCTTGATGCATGCAATGCTCTCTCTTGCATTTAATTTGGTAGCCAATATTCTTAACACTACATGTGAACTACTATATGCATTGCACAACAATGTGAATGAGCTAGTTATACTGTTTTGCAGAAGCTATGTTTTAGGAATTTTATGACCTGATTATTTATTAAACCTAGAAATTATTTAAAGTGCAATTAAATTATATTAACTTATAATATTAACCCACAGGTTAAGGTGTTAAGAACGAAAGTGAAGCTTAAAATGTATCCCTTATAATTGATATCACTTAAGACTGACATTTTATTACATATTAAGCTATTTATGCTATAGAAAAACTACTCAATATATTGCTACATACATTGGTACCTAGGAATTTACAATAGTGAGAACATTTATGTCACAGAAATTGGCAAATGACAGCAAGGCATAGTTTATTGTTTTTCTGGCTACAGATACTTAAAAATGTGGTACAGAAAATGCTAAAACATTAAAATTTTTAAAATTTATTTTTATACATTATATAACGAAATTATTTATTCTATTTTGTTTGGGAAGACCATTATATAACTAAGAAAAGTCCTTGTTGTCATTAACCAATTTTTAATTTTTCAATCTAACGAGTTTAGGCTGTCAGTTTATATCATCTTAAAAACAACTTGACTATTTACAATTAGAAGTAATCTTTTTCTTTTCTTTTAGAGGCAGAATTTCTTTTATTATTATTATTTTTTTATTTTACATACCACTCCCAGTTACACATCCTTCCTCCTTTCTTACCCCTCCATCCCAGCCCTTATCCACTCCTATGAGGGGGGAAGGCTTCCCTTGGGAAATCAAAAATTTTATTATACTGAGTTGAGACAGAGCAAACACTTCCCCCCACTGTATCAAGGCTGAACAAAGGGTTCCACCATAGGGAATAGGTTCCAAAATGCCAGTTCACACACCCAGGATAAGTCCTAGTCCCACTGCCAGGGATCCCCTCAACAGATCCAGCCACGTAGTTGTCACCCACATTCAGAAGGCCTAGTTAGGTTCCATGCAGATACCCCAACGGTTAATTCAGAGTCAGTGAGCTGACCTAGTTCCAGTCAGCTGCCTCTGGGTTTTTCCCAATCATGATCTTGAACACCCTTGTAGAGGCAGGATTTAATATAAGCTAGGCTTGTCTTGAACTCAAAATGTAGTCAAGGATGACCTTGAATTTCTACACTCCCAAGTTCTGTAACTACATGTTTACGACACTCAATTTTATGCCACTTATTTCTCTCTTATTCTTGTCAATTTTGGCTGTATTTCTAGTGTGATTTGTTGCAATTCTTAATAACAAAACTTCTTTTTTCTTTCTTTTTAAAATTTGATATTATTGAGCTATACATTTTTCTCTGCTTCCCTCACTTCCTCTCCCCTCCCTTTCAACCCTCTCCCATGACCTCCATGCTCCCAATTAAATTAACTCAGGAGATCTTGTCTTTTACTATTCCCATGTAGATTAGATCCATGTATGTCTCTCTTAGGGTCCTCATTGTTGTCTAGATTCTCTGGGATTGTGATTTGTAGGCTGATTTTCTTTGCTTTATATTTAAAAACCACTTATGAGTGAGTACATATAATAATTGTCTTTCTCGGTCAGGATTACCTCACTCAATATAATGTTTTTAAGCTCCATCCATTTGCCTACAAATTTCAAGATGTCATTATATATTTTTCTGCTGTGTAGTACATTGTGTAGATGTGCTACATTTTCCTTATTCATTCTTTGGACTGGGGCATACAGGTTCTGGCTATGACAAGCAATGTTGCTATGAACATTGTTAAGCACATGCCCTTGTGGTAAATTGAGCATTCTTTGGGTATATACCCAAAAGTTGTATTGCTGGGTCTTGAGGAAAGTTGTTTCCTAATATTCTAAGAAATCACCATACTGATATCCAGAAGGACTGTATCAGCTTCCATTCCCACCAGCAATAAAGGAGCGTTCCCTTTTAACCCTACAAGCTCTCCAGCATAATTTGTCATCAGTGTTTTTGATCTTGGTCATTCTTACATATATAAGATCATATCTCAGAGTTCTTTTGATTTGCGTTTCTCTAATGGCTAAGGATGTTGATCATTTCCTTAAGTGCCTTTCAGCCATTTTAGATTCGTCTGTTGAGAGTTGTCTGTTTAGGTCTGTAGTCCATTTTTTATTAGATTATTTGTTCTTCTGATGACTAATTTCTTTAGTTATTTGTATATTATGGAGATAAGACCTCTGTCTGATATGGGATTGGTGAAGATCTTTTCCCATTCTGTAGGCTGCTCTTTTGTCTTGACGACCATGTCCTTTCCTTTACAGAAGCTTTTCAGTTTTAGGAGGTCCCATTTATTAATTGTTTCCCTCAGTATCTGTGCTACTCAGGTTATATTTAGGAAGTGGTCTCCTGTGCCAAATGCGTTCAAGTGTGCTTCCCACTTTCTCTTTCTATGATGTTCAGTTTGGCTGGCTTTATGTTGAGGTCTTTGATCCATTTGGACTTGAGTTTTGTGCATGGTGATAGATATGGGTCTATTTTCATTCTTCTACATGCTGATATTCAGTTATGCCAGCACCATTTGTCAAATATGCTTTCTTTTTTCCATTTTATATTTTTTGCTTCTTTGTCAAAAATCAGGTGTTCATAGGTGTGTGGATTAATATCTGGATCTTTGGTTTGGTTTCCATTGGTCCTCTTGTCTGTTTGCATGCCAATAAAATGCTGTTTTCAGAACTGTAGCTCTCGGGCGGTGGTGGCGCATGCCTTTAATCCCAGCACTCGGGAGGCAGAGGCAGGCGGATCTCTGGGAGTTCGAGGCCAGGCTGGTCTACAAGAGCTAGTTCCAGGACAGGCACCAAAGCTACAGAGAAACCCTGTCTCGAAAAACCAAAAAAAAAAAAAAAAAAAAAAGAATATATTACAGAACTGTAGCTCTTTAGTAAAAATTTGAAGTCAATATCCGGGTCTTCGGTTTGGTTTCCATTGGTCCTCTAGTCTGTTTTCATGCCAATAAAATGCTGTTTTCAGAACTGTAGCTCTTTAGTAAAAATTTGAAGTCAGGGATTGTGATGCCTTCAGTCAGCAGTTCTTTTATTGTACAGGATTGTTTTGGCTATCCTGTTTTTTTTTGCTGCTTTCTATGAAGTTGAGTACTGTTATATCAAGGTCTGTGAAGAATTTTGCTGTGATTTTGATGGGTATTGCATTGAATCTGTAGATTGCTTTTGGTAAGATTGCCATTTTACTATGTTAATTCTACCTACCCAAGTACATAGAAGATCTTTCCACTTTCTAGTGTCTTCTTCAATTTCTTTCTTCAAAGATTTAAAGTTCTTGTCATACAAGTCTTTCACTTGTTTGGTTAGAGTTACACAGAGATATTTTATGCTATTTGTGGATACTGTGAAGAGTGATGTTTCTCTGATTTCTTTCTCAGCCCATTTATCATCTGTGTACAGGAGGAATACTGATTTTTTTGAGTTAATCTTATATCCTGCTACATTACTGAAAGTGTTTATGAGTTGTAGAAATTCCTTGGTAGAATTTTTGGGGTCACTATGTAAACTATCACATCATGAGCAAATAGTGAGAGTTTGACTTCTTCTTTTCTGATTTGTATCTCCTTGATCTCCTTTTGTTGTCTTATTGCTCTAGTTATATGTCTAGCTATAGCACCTCGAGAACTATATTGAATAGATATGGAGAGAGTAGACAACCTTGTCTTGTTCCTGATTTCTGTGGGATTGCTGTGAGTTTCTCTCCACTTTGGCTGATGACTTGCTGTATATTGCCTGTATTATGTTTAGGTATGTTCCTTGTATCCCTGCTCTCTCCAAGACCTTTATCATGAAGGAACATTGTATTCTGTTGAAAGCATTTTCAGCATCTAATGAGATGATCATGTGGTTTTAAATTTTTTGTTTGTTTATATGGTAAATTATGTTGGCAGATTTTCATATGTTGAACCATCCCTGCATTTCTGGGATGAAGCTGACTTGATCATGGTAGATGATGGTTCTGATGTGCTCTTGGCTTTGATTTACCAGTATTTTATTTAGTATTTTTGCATCAGTGTTCACGAGGGAGACTGATATGTAATTCTCTTTCTTAGTAATTTCTTTCTGTGGTTTGGGTATCAGAGTTATTGTAGCCTTATAAAAAGAGTTTGGCAATATTCCTTCTGTTTCTATTGTGTGGAACAATTTGAGGAGTATGTGTATTTCCTCCATGTCTGTTGTTTTGTCCCCCTTTTCATTTCTGATTTTCTTAATTCAGATATTCTCTCTCTGACTTTTGGCTAGTTTGGGTAAAGGACTGTCTATTTTGTTGATTTTCTTGAAGAACCAACTCTTTGTCTCGATGATTTTTTGTATTATTTTCTTTGTTTCTATTTTGTTGATTTCAGCTCTCAATTTGATTATTTTCTGCCATCTAGTTCTCTTAGGGGAGTTTGCATTTTTTTGTTCTAAAGTTTTCAAATGTTCTGTTCATTCACTAGTGTGAGATTTTTCCAGCTTTTTTTATGTAGGCATTTAGTGCTATGAACTTTCCTATTAACACTGCTTTCATTGTGTCCCATAAATTTGGGTATGTTGTGTGGTCATTTTCATTGAATTTTAGGAAGTCTTTAATTTTTCCCTTTATTTCTTCCTTGACCCATTGATGATTCAGGTGAGCATTGTTTAATTTTCATGTGTTTGTGGGCTTTCTGGAATTAGTATTGCTGTTGAATTCTAGTTTTAATCCATTGTGATCTAATAAGACACATGGGGTTATTCCAGGTTTTTGTATTTGTTGAGGTTTGCTTTGTCACTGAGTATGTGGTCAATTTACATACTCAGAAGGTTGCATGAGGTGCTGAGAAGAAGATATATTCTTTTCTGTTTGGATGGAATGCTCTATAGATGTCTTTTAAGTCCATTTGAGTCATAACATCTGTTAGTTCACTTATTTCTCTGTTAATTTTTTGTCTGACTGACCTGTCCAGTGATGAGAGTGGGGTGTTAAAGTCTCCCACTATTAGTGTGTGGGGTTTAATATATGATTTAAGCTTTAGAAGTGCTTCTTTTACATATGAGCGTGTTCTTGTATTTGGGGCACAGATGTTAAAGTATGGAGATTTCCTCTTGATGGATTTTTCTTGTGACTAATATGAAATGTCCCTTTTGGTTCTTTTGATTGATTTTAGTTTGAAGTCTATTTTTTTAGATATTAGGATAGCTACACCAGCTTGTTTCTTAGGGCCAGTTGATTGAAAAATTTTCTCCAACCTTTTACTCTGAGCAATGTCTGTCTTTGAGGTTGAGGTGTGTTTCTTTCTTGTATGCAGCAAGAGGATGGATTCTGTTTTCATATCTTATCTGTTTGCCTGTGTCTTTTTATAGGTGAGTTGAGTCCATTTATATTAAAGGATATTAATCACCAGTGATTGCTATCTCTCGTTAATTTAGTTTTTTTGTTGGTGATGTTATTTTGTGCATTTTTTCTTTGAGAATTGCTGCTGTGAGATTATCAACTGTCTGTGTTTTTGTTGATGTAGCCAACTTTTTTTGTGTTAAAGTTTTCCTTCTTGTACTTTGTGTAGGCTGGGTTTGTGGCTAGGTATTGGTCAAATATGGTTTTGTCATGGAATATCTTGTTTTGCCCTTCTATGGTGACTGAGAGTTTTGCGGGTAGTAGTCTGGGCTGACATCCATGGTCTCTTAATGTCTGCATAACACTTGATCAGGACCTTCTGGCTTTCATTGTCTCCATTGAGAAGTCAGGTGGGATTCTGTATTTATATGTTACTTGGCCTTTTTTCCTTTTCAGCTCTTAATATTCTTTCTTTATTCTGTATGTTTAGTGTTTTGATTATTATGTGGTGAGGGGACTTTTTTATTTTTGATCCAGTCTAATTGGTGTTCTGTAAGCTTCTTGTGTCTTCATAGGCGTATCTTTTTTTTTTAGGTTGGGAAAGTTTTCTTCTATGATTTTGTTAAATATATTTTCTGTGCTTTTGAGTTGAATTCTTCTTCTTCTTTTTCTTCTTCTTCTTCTTCTTCTTCTTCTTCTTCTTCTTCTTCTTCTT
>JABTXL010001586.1:8360033-8407536 GCA_025134845.1 Neodon shergylaensis | reverse complement strand
CTTCTTCTTCTTCTTCTTCTTCTTCTTCTTCTTCTTCTTCTTCTTCTCCTCCTCCTCCTCCTCCTCCTTCTCTTCCTCCTCCTCCTCCTCCTTCCTTTCCCTCTCCTTCTCCTCCTTCACTTATTATTCTTAGGTATGCTCTTTTTATGGTGTCCCATATTTCTTGGATATTTTGTGTTAATCTTTTGTAAGATTTAATGTTTTCTTTGACTGATAAGTATATTTCCTTTGTTTTATCTCCAGTGTTTGGGTTCTCCCTTCCATCTCTTGTATTCTTCTGTTATTGCTTGCCTTTCTGGTTCCTGATTGTCTTCTCATGATTTCTGTTTTTGTAATTCTCTGTCTCGTTGTGCTTTCTTTATTGTCTCTATTTCAGTTTTCAAGTCTTGAGTATCTTTCATATGTTTGATAGCTTTTTATTGGTTTTCTTTAAGGTATTCGTTGATGTCTTCCAATTTTTTTCCCTTCATTTCTATAGGGAATTTTTCATTTCCTCTTTAAGGGCCTCAAACATTATCCTAAAGCTATTTTTTAGATCATTTTCTTCTGCTTTATCTATATTTGTTTGTTCAAGTCTTGTTGTTGTAGGGTCACTAATTTTTACTGGTGTTGTGTTGTTCCTTGTGGTATTGTGTGTGTTCTTACCTTTCTTCTCATCTTTTCCTCTAATTGGTATAGTTGGGGCTGTCTGTGACTCTGGTGATCAATCTTACAGGTACCATGGATCTGAGGCTCAGATAGTTGCTCCTCGTGGTACAGTAAGTGCCACGGTTCCAGTCACCATGTTGGTCACGCCATGTTCCTGGAGGTTTCTGCGTGCTCCTGGGATTTGCTCTGCTTCTGTGGACTTTGGTGCCTCAGGTCTGTTCAAGCCTAGATTGCTGGCTCAGTTCTGTTTCTGTAAATGTCTCTGTTCTGGACACACTCCTGCAAAGGTCTCTGGCTCAGATCTACTCTTTCGGACACTCATCCAGACTCAGATTTGCCTGGATCTGCAGATGTTCAGGCTCAGGACTACTCTCTCAGAGGTCCCAGACTCATGCCCAGACTTAAAGAGGTTCCTGGTTTCTGCCTGCTCCCTCGGAGGTCCCAGACTGATGCCTGGAGCTGCAGAGGTCCTGGCTCAGGCCCACTCCCTCAGCGGTTGCTCCCCTGTACTTGTGGAATTTGTTTTCTCAGGCCTACTCAGGCCTAGGTCACTGGCTCAGTCCTGCTCCTGTTACTATTTTCAATGGTTATATTGTGTTAAATTAATTCATTGATTTTTGCCTCCTGAGGTGACTTTTTTTTCCCCAGGGGACAGTGTCTAAGTCATGCTGTGGAATGGGTGAGGAAGCCAACACTTCTTTTTTCAGTAGATGGGAATAAACCCAGAGACCCACAACTGAACACTGCAGAGAATGAGAGGCTTTTGTTTGGAACACTTGGGCCTAAAGGGGATATTGCTATCAAACTCCTTCCCTCAGGAATCAGGGGGTTATGAGGAAGGGGAGAAATAAAGACCATAGTTAGGTGTTGTAGCATATGCTTATAATTCTAGCATTCATGGGGTGGAGGCAGGAAAATTTTTATGTTAGAGCAGGCAGGGCTACCTATGAAACCCAGTACACCAACAGTAAAGTTGAGACTCAAAATTTTAAATGGAGAACACTAGACTACACCCACAAGAGAAGTAAATGGCAAGTGGTGTGCTTACCTCTTTTTAGAAACGACTTTGTGATTTTTATCTGCAATATAGTTTTTTTTTAAGTTTAGGAATGAAAACATAAGACTGACAAGATTATCTGTCTTGATTGTTAAATGACTTGTATTGAGTGGTTAAATGACTGGGATATACAAATTTCGTTTTTATCAGGATCATTTTCTATTTCAATATTTTCTTTTAAATTTTTCCATTACCTGATGATAATGTTTATTGCATATGGCAGAAGGTGTCTATTGAGTCAATGAATTGATTCACCTAACGTAGAGGTGGAGCCAATATGAGAATTAGAATCTCCTAGTCCAATGCCATTATCTATACATTCTAAGGCAGTATGTCAAATAGACACCAATATCCGTGTATGATGCATTATGCAGCTCTAGATAAAGGAATTCACAGACATACATTTTAGAAATAAATATTTTAGGCATTTTCTTTTTCTTCTTTTTTTCAACTGTTTCTATCAGTTCTATTTATTTAGTTAAAATATTTTTATAAAGATAAATTTAAAATAAGAACAGTGTTCACAGTGATTTAAAACATTTTTGGTGGCTGTACTATTGTTAATTTCAGTAGTATTGTCAACTTCACTCATTTCAGGCTTTTCTTTTTACTTCCCATTAATTAATGGAAAACTTTAAATAACTACTAGTGTGTCTGTCTGAAAACATTAAAATCAAAGTACATGTGCTGTCTTTGGGGCTTATGCCTCCCAAGAATGCATGAAATATTCATTAGCCTCACCATGTTTACATACTTGCAAATATGAGATGCATGCCCTAAACAAGACTGCAAAAATGGTAATGCCCATGCAACCACCTTGATTAATTTAAAATCCTCAGTAGACACTTGTGAATATTTGCCTCATGTGATACTGTTAGTCAATGACTATTTGTCATTTATGATCATTTATACTGACCAAATGTTTGAAAGATGAATGCTAGATTAAGTTATTGATAACAGTATATTTCCACATGGAAAAGTCCATAGCATGCGTTTCAAGAGCCAGTAGTTACTTGACAGACAGACTGAAATATGTTGTCTTCACTTTCATCCATCATTCAACCATGCTGTCCAGTTTTCAAAACAAACATTGCAGTGAAGACTTAGCAATTGTTGCAGTGAGGTGATTTGTTTTGGATATATGGAAAAAGGAGAGTTTATGGAATTCAGAGCAAAGAAAATCTTAAAATAGTTTGATTCTTTTTAAAAGCCTTTGTTTTGCCAAATGCCCGTGTAATTGCTGCAAGTAGCAGGACCATTCCTATTCTTTTTAAAACCCCTAAGACTAAAAGAAAAGAAAGTTTCGGATCTTTTGTTGTTGGTGGTGTTTTGGGGGGTGGGGTTTGCTCTTGGAAACCTTTCCCAAACATAATTAAACAATACAGTTATTTAGATTAAGGAACATGGAACAAAATAAGAATTAGAGGGAGTGGGAAGTTTGCCTTAAAATAATAAGTATGATGAATTAAAAATACAGCATTTGAGAAAGGAACACATTTGAGAGGAAAGATGACTAAAGAGACCAGAAGACACTATACAATCACAAAGCTTATTTATAACAAGATCACCAGTTCTTTGGAAATTCTCTTACATAGGCACATAATGGCTTGAATGGCCCACCTTTTCTGAATTCTCAAAAAGCATTGCAATGTTATTGGATCTAGTTGACTTGTGTAAAACAATTCTGTAACTACTGAGATGTTTGTTTTGTTGTAAGCATTTAATGTGTTTGTGTATATTTAAAGTACAAAATTAATTATTAAAGATGGAAAGCACTATTCTATAACATTTTAATTAACAAAATGTTTGTTTTGAAAACTGTGTTTGGTATCTTTGTGGATAATATATGCAGAAGTTTTGACTGTATAATGAAAGTGATGCTTGATTTATATACATTTATTAGGATAAGTTAGTGATTAATAATATAGAATAAACTTCACCAAAATATCTAATTTCAACATTTGATACATTTCAGTTGATACAGTGGAGACAGTGTACTAATGTTTACTCTGCCACTTTTAATGTTTTACTCCTCCTTATCTTGTTATATTTTCTAGTTTTTCTACAAGTAGACATTGATTATTTATTCAAAAAGTACAAAAAATAAGCCTAAACTTAAAGAGAACCAATGACTTGAAAAGACACAGAGAAGCCTATAATAGTTCTTCATTGGGAGAAATAAGTGTTTTTTTTATTTTGAAGGTTATTTACTAGATTGAAAATTAAAATTAGTTCAAAACATCCTGTCACTGCCAAAATAATAATACATCAGACTTGGATCATGTAGGAAAAGAAACCAAGAGGAAATGTATCCCCTTACAAGGCTTATTGAGTCACAGCTGGAGGCACTAAAGTCTAAGAATTATAGCAACTGGACAATGACGGGGCAATGGTGGGTTCTTCAACAAAACTGGTTATCCAGGACCAATAGAGGCAACAATAAAATTTTTGGAAAAGAAAAGAATATAAACAGGTATGGGAAAGTGTGTTAGATATAATCTGGATGATGTCATAGAGCAAGACTGACATTAACAGAAGAAAACCTCAGTCAGAACTTAGCCTAACATAAGGAAAATTTCCAATTAAAGTGAATTCTGCCCAACCCAAAAGAATAACAGCAGAACAAAAGGCCATTGCTGGTTCCTAGATTTCTTAGTTTTCCCAGGGATCAGGATGTTTTCAGAACTTTGTAAATACGGAAGCAAGATCAAGTCATTATGATTTAGGTTAGCAGTTTGAGGTCACATATCAGATATTTACATTACAATAGTAATTATTGTAATATAAATATAGTAGTAAAATTACAGTTACCAAGTAGCAATGAATCATTACAACATGGGGAGCTATATTAAAGGGTCACAGCATTATGAAGGTTGAGAGACACTGACTTAGATTCTTTTATCATACATCATCTCCATTCTAGAATAACAGTTTCCATAATGCACTTCCTGGTCAGGTTGTCTTGTAAAGTCATTTAACATAACACACACTTTTCTTTCATGTATCTTTATATCCCTGCCACAGTTTCTTTCCCTCTTTTCCTTCCAGTTTGTCTTCCTATTCCCCAGTCCCATGTACCTACCTCCCAAACCACTCCTCCTTCATTTCTGTTTAGGAAAGGGTAGGTCTCCCATGAGGGGCTGGAAAGATAGCTCTGCAGTTAAGAGCAGTATTTGCTCTACCAAAGCAAAGAGTTCAATTCCCAGCAACCACATGGGGGCTCACAACCACCTGTAATGAGATGAAACTCAATATGGACAAGTTCAACAGAACCACGATATACAGACTGTGTCCCCCCCCATACATGTCTTTCATGAGTATTAACATTACATGACATATCAAATTGCAGTAACTAATAACCTTCCCATGTATTGAGGCTGGGCAGTGTGATCCAGCATAAAGAGTAGGGCTGCAAAAGCCAGTAAGACAACCCCTGCTCCCACTATTAAGAGTCCTACAAGAGGACCAAACTACACAATTGTAACATATATGCAGTGTCTAGGTCAGTCCCATGTAGGCTCCCTGGTTGTTAGTTCAGTCTCTGTGGACCCCTATGAGCCCAGGTTAGTTGATTCTGTGAGTTTTCTTATGGTGTCCCCTATCTCTACTTGAAATTCTGACCTTGTTCTATCCTGAGCTGCAATAGGCCCAAAGCAGCTTCTTTATTAACCGCTGATAACAAAACACATTCACAGCTGACAGAGGGGAATCCCGCATTAGAGCCTTTGGTCCCTCTGACTCCTACAATCCTTTCTCCCCATCTTCTACAGGATTGCCAGAACGCCACCTAATGTTTGACTGTGGGCCTGCATCTGTTTCCATCAGTTGCTAGGTCAAGTGTCTCTGATGACAGTTGGGGTAGGCATCAATCTGGTCATTGGAGATGGACTTTTCAGCCTACTTTTCCACTATTGCTAGGAGTCTTAGCTGGGGTCATTTTTGTAAATTTCCTTGTACCAGGTTTTTACCTGACCCAGAAATGCCACTCCCCATTTCTGGTAGTCTCTTCCCATACTCTCCCTGTCCATAACCCCACCACAACCTGACTGTTCAACATACTCTTTTCTAACAGTCTGTTTTTCTGAATTCCAAGTCATCACTAATTAGCATAGCTGAGCTATGTTTCTCAGTAAAATTTTAAGAATTAAGGAATCAGAAGTTGATGTGTGTCTTAATCAAGACTCATCATCAAAATTCTACCTTTGATTGCCACTGTCTGACTTTACTCACCACCCAGTAGACACTTGGATGCTTCTTGTATAATTTGATTAGTTACGAACAGTTCAACTTTATCATATCAAGCTAACAGAGTGAAATTGTAGTAAGACATTTTGTCCAAGGTGGACTGAGCGTAGATTTGCTTCTTATAAAATTCTTCTTTCTGTGGTTTCTGGCACAATTGGTAGTCTAATTGCATATAAAATAGACTTTTATCAAATAATTTAAAGGAAAACAGTAAACCTTATTTTCCTTTAATCAAACCATTTTAAACAGAACATTTAAATGAAAGTAGTACCGGCTCTGAGTTTTGTTAGGACCCATAATGTGTTCTTGTCATGGGAATCTCTGCAGTCATCTCCTCTCCCTCTTCACTGCAAATGACTGCAGTTGCAATGAAATTTCACTCTGTCCTGTTTGCTAAATATTTTTAAGTCTGTAGGTTGTGACCACCATAGGGGTCACAAATCAAATAGCCTGTGTATCAGATACAATTCGCAACTAGAAAAATATAATTATGAAGTAACAGCAAATTATTTATTTATTTATTTATTTTTGATTTTTGAGACAGGGTTTCTCCGTAGTTTTTTTGGTTCCTGTCCTGGAACTAGCTCTTCTAGACCAGGCTGGCCTCGAATTCACAGAGATCAGCCTGCCTCTGCCTCCCGAGTGCTGGGATTAAAGGTGTGCGCCACCACCGCCCGGCCCAGCAAATTAATTTTATGACTGGGGGTTCACCACAACATGAGGAACCATAAGGGTCACAGCATTTGGAAGGTTGAGAACCACTGGAAAAAGAAGACACAGATTTTTAATCTTATGATAGCTATGCTACAAGAACATACACCTCCCATTGCTACTCCTCTTTGTTCTTAAAAATGAACAGGAAGAGTTTAGATGGAGTATGAAAAGTTTAGTACCATCAAATATACTCTTACTACTTTAAATTCCATCTGGATACATTCATATACCTGAATTCAGGACATGTTTAGGTATCATAGGGTTATTTTATGCTTATCTACAAAATCATTTCATTTTTTAGGCTACACTTAAAATTAATTTTGACAGATCTTAATAACATATTTAACCTATAACTTTATATGATATTGGCAGAAAAATGCTATATAAAATATTCATGTGAAAATAAAGATCCATATCAGATATTTATTAAAATCTTTTCTAAAATCAATGCCACTCCTGCAAAATAACTAAAAATGCAACTTATGGCATCTGCTATAGGATTTAAAATAGACGAAAACAAAAGCAAAGGCAAAGAAGAGTTTATATATAATATTGCATTTTATTATTTAAAAACTGTGTGTGTGTTCACAACTAAGCATATGAGCAGAAGTCAAACACAATGTGTTGGAGCTGATATTTCTTTTCTATTACATAGGTCCTGTGGACAGAACTGAGTTGTCAGTGCCCTTACCTGTTGAGCCATTTCACCAACACTTCATTAATATTTATGACTTCTTTGTGCAGAGATTCACAGTTCAAGGTACATTTAAATTAGCTAGCTACATTACTAGTTGAGACATAAATCACTTTAAAATAAAATAAAATAACTTTAAATTAGAAATATTGCTCAGTAAGCATCTTTTGCTATACTAATTGTGCCAAAACAAGAAAGATCAGGTGTTAGTGACATGTACTTTTTCTTGTAGGAAGATATACACAACGGTATAAGAGAGATAAAGACTTGATTTATCTTTATTCCTTTGAATAGAAACCAGTTAATTAAGGCTATCGATTCACTAGTATTTTTTGTTTCTTTGGTTGGCAACTTACAGATGCCATTTATTTTCATTACTGAGGCTTTCATCTAACTAATATGTTTGAAGAAGATATAGAAACAAAACAAACAATGCCTTCCCCTAAAACTGTACACCTTCATGTCACCATGTTTCCTAGTAACTAAGGCAATGACTCGTGAGTGAAGTGCTTGCTGTACAAACACGAGGCCCTGCTTTTGGAACTCCATCTCAGTGTGTTGTTGTCTGCCTGTAACCCCGAGGTGGGAGGGGGGCAGAGAGTGGAGGGAGCTCCAGGTTAGGTGAAAGTCTGTCTCAAAAATTAAATTGGCAAGAAGTAGAAGACAATATGAGAAGTCAACTTCTGACTTCCATGTACACATAGGCTAACACATCCTCAATGTGTGTATACACATGCATATAGCACACAGACATTATCATCATTATCATCATCATCACCATCATCATAAATTCCTTTTAGTTATGCACTGTGATGTTCCCTTCACTTTCATGTGTTTACATATATAATGAATTAACTATTCCTTTTAGGAGAATCCCAAGTTTAGAGCTAGATTAATAGCTAATACTATGTGGATGTTAATAAACCATTAGCAATTCTTAGGCTTTCCAGCTTCTATCTTTGCTGTATCCTAAGTCATTGTCTTCTATGATTGATTTAACTGTACTAATGGTTGAACCTTGTAGAATGAGAATGCAACCATCTCTAGTCCAGTTTCAGTTTCAGATTTACCAACTCTCTGGGCTTGGGAAGTTACTAGCCATTTCTTAAGTTCTGAATCCATTGTCTTTAAAGTGAGGCTAATGTACCACATGGTTTTATGAGACTTTAGTTAACTTATAAAAATGAAGTACTTAGTGTCTGGCCTGGCACATCATTGGATGGGACTTACTAATTATAGCCACTATCACTAGTATGACTTTAGTAACTGTGCACACAGTGGAAAGAGGTAACAATAGTAAAATTTGCTTTCACACTGCTCTTTGTTAACTCATATGCAATTAATTGGGGATTACCATGTCCATGAGCTTTGTAGTTGATGTTTTTCATTGTATATGTCATTCTCCTTTTCGGAAAGTACTATGTCAGTCATGAGGGTGCACTGTACAAAGGTAGCCTTTGTCTTTAGCACCCTCAAAAAATGTCAAATTTATGGAAATCAGGTGTCTGAAACATTTTTATTTAGTGACAAAACTTTTGCTAGTAAAGTTTTGATACAAAAACCAAAAAAATTTAAATCTTTTAGAAAAATCAAACATATATATATAATATTTTTCTTAGTATTAAGAGTATTCAAATACATTTGAAGTAATATTTATGTTAATTTTTGCTGTCTATAATTTTAATGTACATTTTTGGTGATTATAATTTTGTAATACTAATATTTATTAAAGTAATAATAATACTAGGCTCATGATGTATCTTTAAATGTAGAAACAATCATCTCAGATATCATAATTATTTGTGTAATAATGCAATACTTTGAGGTAATAAATGTCAACTGTTGTTATTTGACAATAAACTGCCATGAATAAGCTTGTATACGTGTATCATTTTATATGTGCAGCTACGTCAGAGAAATGTTAAATTTATGTTAGATGTTTGAAACACAACTTTCTATAGTTTTTATAACTATCAAATTTTTCTTCATAAAATTGCACCGGTATGTATTACAATCAGAAATACTGCTTACAAAATTAAATGTACAATGTCTTCAGTATTTACCATTGTGATTCTCTGAAATGATACCTAATAGAGGTTCCTTTCATTTTTACCCATTTAAATAATTTTAATGATGAGTCTAAATATACAAAAGTTTCTCTGCCCTTCCTTTTCATAATCCTTGTCTATTTTTCATATCTCGTTTGTTTTTCTACAATTTACTCTATCCAAAAGTGACATTTCATGTGTTAGAATTATAAATATTTTTCCAGAATTGCCTTTTGAGTTTATTAATATTTGTAACTATGAATACATTCTTATGTCTTATTTTAAAATGCATAGGTAACCTATACCCAGAAAGACAAACATGGTAGTTACTCGCTCATAAGTGGATATTAGCTGTAAGGAAAAGGGTTACCAGGACACAATCCACATCTGCAGAGAGGCTAGGTAACAAGGAAGGCCCAAAGAGGGACATATGGATTTCCCTTGGAAGGGGAAATAGAAGAAGAGATCTCCTGGGTATACTGGGGCAGGGGTGGGGCACATGGGAACATGAGGGATCCGATTGGGCAAATTTGGGCAGGACAGAGGGGGAGAGTAATGTAAGAGATGTCTTGATGGCAGTGGCATTTCATGTTAAGAAGAAACCTGGTGCCAGACAAGCTCCCAGGAATCCACAAGGATGACCTCAGCTAAGACTTTTAGCAATAATTCAAAGGGTACATGAACTGTCCATCTCCTGTAATCAGATTGGTGACTATCCTAATTGTCATCAGAGAGCCTTCTTTCAGTAACTGGTGGAAGCAGATGCAGAGATCCACAGCCTAGCACTGGGCTGAGCTCCAGAAATCCTGTTGAAGAGAGAGGAAGGATTGTAAAAGCCAGCAGAGGGGGAGGGTTGAGGGTGTCAAAGACATCACAAAGGAAATCCCAGATGTTGGGTGAAGCTGCTTGTTTATTTCCCAGCTGCCCAGACTCCAGAAATAATCACACAGAAATCTGTATTAATTGCAATATTGTTTGGTCAATAGCTTAAGCATATTTCTGGCTAACTCGTATCTTAAATCATCCCATTTCTATTAATCTGTGTATCGCCAAGTGTCTGTTGCTTATTAACAAGGTTCTGATGGCACACCTGTCTCCTACAGGCTGCTACATGGCTTTTATTTGACTCCACCTTCCTTCTCCCAGCATTCAGTTTAGTTTCCCCACCTAACTCTATTCTGTCTTGCGCAGATCCAAAGAAGCTTCCTTATTAACCAATGGTAATAAAACATATTCACAGCAGACAGAGGAGAATCCCACATCACCCATAACAGCTTACCTGGGCTCATAGGAGTTCAAAGATTCTGGACCAACAGCTAGGAGCCTGCATGGGACTCACCCAGGCCCTCTGTATATGTATGACTGTTGGGTAGCTTGGTGTATTTGTGGTACTCCTAGCTGTAGAATCAGAGCCTGTTCCTGGTGCTTGAGCTTGCTTTTGGGAACCTATTCCTCATACTGGGGTGGGGGAGGAAAGTGGAGGGAATGGGAGGAGAGGAGGGAGTGGGAACTGGGGTTGGTATGTAAAATGAAAAAAGATTGTTTTATTTAAAAAAAATAAAGAGGGAAAAGAAAGTTTCAGATCCCGAAAAAGAAAAGTTAAAGAGATAACATCCCTGAATGAACCTGGAGACTGTGATACTCACTGGCAGGTCATTTTTTTTCCTGGGGGGGGGACCCTTAATGATAATTTATGGATTATATAAAAATTCCAATTAATGATATAGGTTAAGTAGTAAATCTTAGGATGAAAAATAAATATGAATGCTTGTGGTGCTGACAGAAGATCTACAAGATTTTCATTTAGAAAAAGTAAAACATTTTCCAGATAATAACTGAAAGATGGGAGAAGAAAGAAAAAGGAACAGAAATAGGAATTATGTGGCTAAAACCACTGTATTTCCCACTTTCATTTAATCTAACTTCTACAATGAGCTGATTTCAGTTCTCTGACATTTTATTTTCATAGTTTTCAAAGTAATTATGCAAATAGATACTCAAGGGAGTTTATGCAGAGCATCTTAAGAATCATTGTACATTAACTAGGGGGTAAACTTCCATGAATAGTAAACCGTTTTTTGGACTTAGAATTTTTATTGTGTTTTAAACATCAGTATTATTTGCCAAAATATTTGAAGTCCACTTTATTTTACATTTTCTTCTTTTCCTAGCTGTTTATGTTTTATTAAAATATGTTCCCTTGATGAGGATATGAGTTGATGCTGTCTACTTTGGGTGACTTTTCTTAATTTGTATGGTACTTTACCAGCAGATTAATTTAGTAAAATATTTTTTCTGTTTTTTATTTAAATGATTCAGTTTTATTTTATTCTCTTTTCATTTATCCAGTTGGAGATTCCATGATGTACTAACTTGTCTCCTTGTATCCTTTGCTTTTTACTGTCTCTCCAATTCTAGATAACTGTAGCTCTACTCCACTTCGTTAACTCAATACTTAGTTTTTATTCTCCACTTAACTTACTGAATTTTCAGCAATTTCTGTTCCTGTTTTTATTCATTTTTTTATTTCTGCTTTTCATTTTCTTCACTCAACTTGTATTTTTATTTGAATAACTCAGCCATTTTCTCTGCCATCTCCATTTTTCCTTAGATTTTGT
This sequence comes from Neodon shergylaensis, assembly GCA_025134845.1. Taxonomy (NCBI): domain Eukaryota; kingdom Metazoa; phylum Chordata; class Mammalia; order Rodentia; family Cricetidae; genus Neodon; species Neodon shergylaensis. The sequence goes on along the minus strand of JABTXL010001586.1, from coordinate 8,395,512 downwards.
GTTTCTGTTTAGAATATTTTCTTTTACAAAATAAATAACTAAGTAATTTAGAATAATAAAAGCAAAATAACTGGCCCAATTTTCATCCTGCTTCTGTTTTTTTTGTGGTTAATGTTATTATTTATCAAGTAGAAAGATTTGCTATGGTGGCCATGTTTTATTATATCTTCCTAATGCTTGATTTGCATACATTAATCCTTCCTCATTTCTAGTGCGTTGATATCTTTGTGTTCAGTCCTATCTATATTGTAATGCTCTCTGAGTTAGAACTTCACTGTTTTGTATATGATATCTTTTGAGTTTATTGATCTTTACTTTCCATTTGCTTATTAACCTCTGGGTGTTCACCAAGCCTCGGGGGCATCATAACAAACATCAAAACCAGATATTCCATTTTATAGAGTTTATAATATCTGAGAATAAAAAGACAAATGGATTTAATACTGTACTAGAGAGGAGAAATGGAGAATACTGTAGAAAAACATATTAAAAACATTAAGCATTTAGATCCCTTAATGAGCCTGCCTAAACCTACATTTTAGAGAGAGTTCTTTCATGTATTTCTAGTGTTTGAAAGAATCATGAAAACATTCTATGAGAAAAGAACTTGTTCCCAGCAAAAATAACTGTAATGTTATCAGAGCATTATGAGGGAGTTTATATTTCATGGAGAATACATTTCATTGTTCTGTATTATTAATCTGTATGAGTGGAGGATCTATGAAGTTATTTGCCCGTTTGCCTGGCATTTCCATAATGTTTCAGCCTAACTTTTTTTTTGTCGGTTGATTTCTGCACTTATGATTTTGCTATCAATTATGCCTTTTCATTGGTAATTTCATGTATGTATACAATTATTTTGATGACTGTCTCCCACCACCAATTGTCCTTTTATCCATCTCATCTCTCTCCAACCCTCCCAATCTCTATCTCAGATTCATGACTTACAGTACTATTCTGTGGTCCATTTAGTTTAACCATGGCCACCTCCATGACTATTGCATAATAAATATCCCATCATACATTATTTTCAAAAAAGGTCTTTTTAGGACCTGTGTTGGCTTACTTTGAAGCTTCAGTAACTGAACACAAAGTGAAGGCAACTTCTTGGAGTCACAAGCAGCGCGTACTTTGAAGCGTGATACCCATATTCACGGGTTCTTGCAGTAAACTGTACACTTATTAGTGTGAGCTGTCATTAATTCTGTTATTCTTCAGCCCATCAGTCAATTTTTGTAGTAATTCTCTGAGGCACTTCGGAATTCTAACAGCAGTGACAACATGTTGCCCTGACGAGTCCAGGAGCGGCCAGCTAAGAATATATTTTAGAATTCCTATGACAATCTCCACCTTTTCGCTGCTGGACAGGATTCATGATATCTTGCTAGATCCCTTAGTTTGTTTCTGTTTTTGGAGATGGCAAGCAGACATTAACTAATCTATCCTTTTTATGGCACAAATGTCGAAGTCTTGTTCTAATTAAATCCTTGGAGCATCTCATTCCATGTATATAAAAGAAAAGCACACTTGGGCGACTGCGAACGCCTGTTTTTACTTTTTAGTTTCAGAATTGGCTACAGTTTGTTTACTTAATTGGTTTGGCAGCGGAAAAATTGTTAGAAGGAAAGCAGACCAGCTAATCCATGGTTGTTTTTACATTCACCATGTGTTCCCCAAAGTAAGTCTTTGATTCTTTTTCTGGAACAGAGGACATGGACCTACAAAGACTGGAAATTTGCAGATTATAATTCATTGCTGGTAGTGTGAATCTTTGGAGCAAAGTTTGAATAAATGAATAATATGACAAATGTGAGATACTGTTTACTGATTCTATATTTTTTTTAAAAAAGGTCATTAGTTTTGGTGAATAAAGAAAAACTAGTAGGTAATATGTCAGCCCTAGGATGTTAATTTCAAAATTTTTACAAGGCCAAACTGAATAAATAAAAAATACACCAAAGAAGAGCAGGAGTTATTATTGTGTCTTTAGATCAATATTTACTTTTTGATGTTTATGTGTATATGTGTCAGTGTGATTACGTTTGAACATGTGTGTGTGGGTACCCATGGAGGCCAGGGGAGGGTTTTGAGCTCCATGAGCTGAATGATCTATGATTCAGCTGATGTGGGTACTGGAATTCAAATCCTCAGTTTCCTGAAAGGTAGACCAATGCTCATAAACAATGAGGTATAGTTCCAGTTTCCTAATAATTATGTTTGTTGATGCAGCCAAGCTGGGTTTCTGTGTCTGAGTCTGGTAGGTGTTATACGATTTTTCTGTTATGTTACGTTTTGTAGACCTGTGCACAAGCAATGGAAGACTTTCTAATTTTCAACTGTTCCTATGTTTTCACCAGTCAATCCATCGATAAATAAATCAGTCTTTTTTATCTTTATATCATGCCATCTACCAAACCAGCATCTATCTGTCATCTGTCATGCATATATATATATATATATATATATATATATATACATAGCTTTCAACTATTATCTGTCTGTTTATATATCAACACATCTGAACAAGTCAGGAGGAGCAAGCCAGTAAGCAGCATTCATCCATAGTCTCTGTTTCTCCTAGTTCCTATCTTGAGTTTCTGCCTTAATTGGCATTCATGATGGACCACCACTATATGATGAAATAAATTCTTTCTTCCCAAAATTAATTCTGCCATGGTGTTTTTTTTCACAGCAACAGAAAACCAAGAAACCATCATCCATCCATCCATCCATCCACCCATCCATCTATCCATCCATACATACATACACACATCCATCCATCCATACACACATTCATACATCGAAAAGCAATAAGAAGTATTTATTATTTAGAAAACCTATAGGCTGGCCCTTGAGTATCTTTATTTAAGTGGCATGCTGTTTTCTCACAGTGTAATATAACCTGTTCTTTTCTGTTGAATAAAGTAGTTTTGCTATATAAAAAAAAAGAAAAAATAAGCAAAGAAAAGCTACTAAGTACAATGTCTCCTATTTTGTTTCCATCAAAATTATTTCTGCCTTCTTTACTAAAAGCACTGGATATAAGTGACACATTACAGCATCAGCCTCCTGCTGTGTATTCCCATCACTGCCATATCTGCTTGGTGTTCCTACCTTTGAGAACTTTTCCTCCATTGTGCACACCTAATATCAGGATATGCAAGCTGTTTTCTCTGTGTTTCCAATGAAAGCTTTTGAAATAAATAGGATTAGAAATAGTCACCAAATGGTCTTGGAAGTCAATGGGTTATGCCCTAAAGTATTTTTCATTGCTTTCTAATCACATTTAATAGAAACAACATTATCAGACTCTCTTTAGCTCCAGTTTTTATTCCAGTGCCCTGTTTCATCTGGACCCAAACATCTGCATGCTGGGACAGATAGAGTTAAACAAATGTGTATGTGAGTTCCAGAAGATTAAGTCATATGATTTGTAGACTGGTTTAAATTTGTGACCTAGAAAACACTATTGATAGATGAAGAGCAGGGAGCAAAATGCCTCCAAATCAGTCAATATATATTTAAAAATACCCCAAAGAATGGTTATAAAAATAATTTTTATCTTTTCTTTTCATGTAATGATGAATGTATTAGATAAGGGAATACTGAAGATCAATATGCTGTATATAATGGATTCAATACCCTAATGAAATGCCATGCAACAACACATAAAAATCAATTTTAAAATACTAAGATTAAAATGTCACATATTTAAAAGGTAAGCAGAGTCAGAAGAAAGTGAAAACAGACATAATATTCCTCTGAATTTGTTTGGCAGAGTGATTTCTCCCTCTATCCTTTCAACCTCATCACCTGAATCTTTACTCCGGACACAGAGTAGCAAATTACTGTTATTTGTCATTTCCCTTCCCTGCTATTTTCTCTCTGTAAGCTATTTCTTGTCAGAGAAACATTTACTCATTTTAGGTCTTTAATTCCCAATAAAATGCCTGGCTTATTTGTGAAATTCTTTGTTATGGTTGAAAGTTGCTAATTTTGTAATTATAAAAGCATCAATTTTAGTCTCAAACTGAGACTCAAATCTTCATACTATGAAGGCATGTGGGCTCTGATGAGTGTGAGGCTGAAGGTCGTTATTTTGTAGGGAAAAGTGTTCTTACACATGAAAGGGCCTGGTTTTAGCTAACCTTAGCACTTGAAGAGAAGCCAACAAGCCACCGAGGATAGACAAGAGAAAGCTGATAGGCGGGGGGATTCTACAGACTTTGTTTTGCAAGTTCCTCTATAGGGTTATTAAGTTTTCCATCTTAAGTACGGTTTTGGAGCAGGTGTATAGACGGTGAGTAAGATGAGAGCAAGGCTAACTCAGGCTGACAATAGAATCGTGCAATCAGATATCAGACCACACTGAATGTATTAGTTGTTTTGAAGAAAATTGTAATATGCCATTGAAATGAGGTATTGTTGGCTTCTCTGTGTGCCACTGTCTTAAAATAAAGATTCTGTTTTATAACAATTCATGGAACCAGAAGGTGTTATGATAAGTGTGTTTAATAAGATCTGTTAATGTGATTGAGCATTAATTTCAAATTAATTGAACTGTAATAACTTCAGGCGTAGAAACGACCTGCTTGCCTCTGACAATGGTTTATTATACATTTTATGACACATTAGCATTTCCATGCTGAGATTATGAAGATGGAGAAAGTAGAGCATATGACTATAAAACACAACTTTACCCTGAGAGACATTTGGAAGAAACTCATACAGAGAAGACCTATATTATTTTTCCTGAAAGTGGACACAATGTGTTGAGAAAGTTATACACACAGAAATAATTGTAGCAATTTCACAAATTGTTTTACTTAGTAGAAAAATAAATTTAAGGTATTTTGTGCTCTTATTAAGGCTTTTTTGTTACAATTATTCATTAAATAAACTCTTATGTTTTAGAAGCTAAAACTAGAACAAAAGTGCAAGTGTAGCTTTTTTTTTTAAACAAAATTTCCTGTAATTGAATTCCCACTAATTAAAACTTCTCTGTAGCACTAAAATCCTCAGTGGGTGAATGTACTTCTTGCCTAGCTGGCAACCTGAATTTGATCTTCAGAACCTAGATGGTGGAAGGGTAGAACTACCTCCCACAAATTGTCTTCTGACATGCACAAACACACAATAAATAAATAAATGCAAACCCTCAAACAATTTAAAAATCACTTCATTTGGCTTGCTGTGATATCAATAGTTGCAAATATTTCCCAATAATAAAAAGACTGATCTCATCGCTCATCTGTATTTTCCATACAAAACCATGAGGTATAGAAATAGTAGATAAAATGTGGAAAATGAAATGTAACTGTTAATTTGTGAATGTATGCGAAGTAGTCAAAAAACAGAAAGAAGTCATAGCGAGTTTTCACACGAGAGAACCTATTTTCAGATATATTTTCAGTCTGAAGGGGAGGAGTTGGGACCTTTAACTCAAATTTTTATCATACATGTATAACTCATCTAAAAATTCTCATTTCAGGAAGAGTCAAAGTAGTAGCATAAAAATTAACCCAGTGACCATCAAGCAGGTAAAAACAATTACTCATTTCAATTTATTTTAAGCTGATAGCAAAACTTGTACAGAGTTTTACAAAGCAACAGTTCAAACATGGTTGTGTCAAGTACAAGAAGGTAAATTCCTGTTGTTGACGATTTATAAATCCTCATGATATTTTTTCTAACTTTGTTAAAAATTTAGGAGTCATTACATAAGGATTGAAGTAACAAAATAATTGGGAAATCTTGTAGATGATGTCTAATAAAGCAACAGCTCTTTAGTATCGTAGACTTTGGAGCCCAGTTTAGAAAGGAAGTGTAAATAGCATCAGGGGAAGATGAGGAAGGAAGTAGAAGAATAAACAAGTCACTGCATATAGCCTCTTTGAAGAAGATGCTATGTTTTCAACAAGTAGCTGTTGTCCCACTTGGGAATGTTGCTGTTGTTTACTCTATAGAACTGAAGTGTACTTCTTTTCTTTTCCATCTCAGCCACTGAGTCTTCTATCTAGTCACTGCCAGCACGCCAAACAGTCACTTTAACTGACTACTTTAAGGAAATAAGCACAATTTCCATTTTACAATGTATGTTTTCATGAGAAACCCATACTGACTATGGATTAAATTCTTCATTTAATTCTTATAATTTATGACTAAAGGTCATCTCAAAGAGTTGATACCAATTCAGTTCCAGTTGTGAGTCCAAAATGTTTTCTTCGTGGATATGCTTTTATATTTTCATAATTACTAAAGATAGTAGATACTATTTAAATAAAGATAACAAATTTTCCTATTAACAAAGTGGTCTTTCTTGAAAAGTGAGTGCAATAATCCAGAGTGATAAGAGATGGCACTTGGGCCATGCTCTCAGTTACACTGGCAATGAGGTGCTATTTGTGGGAAGAAGAGGAGCAGTGGAAGCTGCATATGAATTAAATATGGAAGATTCTAAGAAACTCTTTAAGACAGAGGTTACAGATGTGTTTCTTCTCATTCTTTAACCTCAAATACAGTTCTTCGTCTCCTAAAGTGAACGTTTAAAGGAAAATAGGCTCTTCTGTCTCTGCTTTGCCTTTACTATATAGAACTTAAATTTAATAAGACATATGAAATTAGTATTTTTGGTAATCTATTCTAACTGTGGCAACTATGTTCCCTTACACATAAGGGTTGGAGATCAGCCAATTTATAATAATATGGCTATTTATATTATAATTTTCTTAAACAATGAAGGTAAAATCACCAAAAAAATTAATTATTTTTGATAAAATGATAAAACCAGTAAATATTGTCTTTAGTGTTGGGGTAAGTTCCCCATTATTACTTTTTTGTGTTCAAAAGATCTATTTTTTTAAATTCAAGAAACGTATTTCACATCTTTGTAATGGAGGTATAATTTTAAGTCAATGTGATAAAAAAAATCAGTGTAGTATCTATTTTGATGCTACACAGAATAATGCTGCATTTTACAATTAATTCCCTGTACGATTTGGTGAAATGAAATGTAAGATGGAGTTTTCATAGGGAACTGTCTCTCTGGAGATATTTCTTTTTTTTTTAATTTTTATTTATTTATTTATTAAAGACTTCTGTCTCTTCCCCACCGCCGCCTCCCCTTTCCCTCCCCCTCCCCCAATCAAGTTCCCCTCCCTCGTCAGCCCAAAGAGCAAACAGGGTTCCCTGTCCTGTGGGAAGTCCAGGGACCACCCACCTCCATCCAGGTCTAGTACGGTGAGCATCCAACCTGCCTAGGCTCCCACAAAGCCAATACGTGCAGTAGGATCAAAACCCATTGCCATTGTTCTTGAGGTCTCAGTAGTCCTCATTGTCCACTATGTTCAGCGAGACCAGTTTTAACCCAGGCTTTTTCAGACCCAGGCCAGCTGGCCTTGGTGAGTTCCCGTTATTCAATGACATCTTAATGACAAATATAGCATATTACTCTTCATAGAGAAGTACAAATCTAAGATTCTGAATTGGAAAAAAATGAGTCATGAGAGATAGTCTTAAGAATGACTTAAAGATGACATACTTTCAGTCATTGTGATGGTTGCTGATAGATAGATTTGGTTGGGGTTTATTTCTGAATAATAAATTATCACTGAAGCCTCTTTTGCTGCTGCATCTTAATTAAATGTCTCCCACTGCTCTAGCTTTATCTAACATCTATTCCTCTAGTCTTAATCTCTTCTACTGTCCATTCCTTCCAAGCTTGCCTTGTCTGCTGCTGCAGCCCTGGAAAATCCCTCCCCCTACTCCAGCCTCAGTGTTTGGACTTGGATCCTTGACCATGATCAAAGATTCAGTCTTTCTATGTTCAAATTTCCTCATCTACAAAGTAGAGAGACTCAATGTAACTCCTTAGACCACATAAGAGAACAAGATAAGCAGTTTATATTTTAAAGTACATATATGTATCTATAAAAATGGATATGCATGTATCAATTAATGAAAAATATACCATGAATTTGAAAGAGAGGACTGGGATTAGGGCAGAAAGTAGGGGTGAAATAATTATATTATAATCCCAAAATGAGAGAAATAAGAAAAATTAAACCACAGCATGATAGCTAGGATGAAGTAGCACAATGCCTGGGACATGAACAGAAGAAAATCTTCAAGGAAGACTTGGAATAAAACAAATTCTGAAAACTTGTATTTCTTAAAAGTTACAGAAATTATCTTTGCTGTGAGTTTAACCTGACTATAACAGAGGCTGGCAGGATAGTTTTGAACTGGAGGTTTTTAGCAGTCTTGAGGGTGAATGTGTTCTGCTCAGTTTAGGGCCTGATAACAGACACAACGAGATGAAGAAGGGAAAACAAACCTCCTGCTACGAAATAAGTGTATCCAGCAGTCAAAGGTCTGGGCTGATGTCATTGAAGCCTCATACTGGGAGGCCAGTTAAGTACCAAAGCATTAACAGCAGGTGTTTATACACGCAGTTCCATTGTATAATACATATATATGTGTGTGTACTATATATCATGTAATATATATTAATATAATATATTAACACATCTTATATGACTGTAATGATATATATATATATATATACACACACACATGAATAACTCATTACAGCAGTACAAACATCTCAGATTTTCTCAGTGTGAAATACCTCTAGGGTAATTCAGTCGCTTTGGTTTGAATATGTGATCTACAGGACAGCACAACAGTACAAAGGCACACATATCACACAAAAGCGAAGATACATTTTATAAGCACATTAATATACATAATGCATCATATTAGATAGGAGAAAAATAAAGACTCAAAGCCAAATGAAGTTTACAGTCTCTATAAGCAGGTCAAACATCAACAGCAGGCAAACAAAATGATTTGGACAGATGGGAGACTATGAGAGCCATTATTTTGGGGTGAGAGTAAGTATTAAAGTTCTAAGAAAAAAAATCTACATTGACTCTGGTTTGCCTTGACTCCAGTTCCTGGTACAGAACGTGGTATAGACATACCTTCAATAACATCTGAGGAATAAAAGGATGGACACATGAGACAGTTTTAAGAAAAATGGAATTTTATTGTCTGTATGCTACTAACTTACCAAAAATGCAGTGTATTTTATTTTTTTATGATAATGCAAAGTAAGAGTATAGCAAAACAGAGGTGAAGGATGAAGGATGTTCCAATGATTTCCAACAACGTGATTTGTAATTATTTAAACCTATGGAATAAAGAAATGACTCTCAGCTACTTAGAGGCAAGGGCTATACATATTCTTATCTCTATAACCCAGTATTTATCATAATTCATAAGATATTGTAGGATATTAATAAGTATTTGGTCAGCTAATGAAAGTTTAGTATACAGCCTATCATCTAAATGCTTTGTGTGTTTTTTATTTATTTATTTTTTTTGGTCTTGGTTTTTGAGACAGGGTTTCTCTGGAGCTTTGAAACCTGTCCTGGAGACCAGGCTGGCCTCAAACTCCCAGAGATCTGCCTGTATCCTCCTCCCAAGAGCTGGAATTTAAAGGCATGCACCACTACTGCCAAGCCATGTTTTTTTTTTATTTTTTCCCCTAGTTTAGAGCACGATCTGAAAAGTTACCTTGCAGACATAGTCACTAACACCCCTTCCTCAACTGTAGATGGCTTATGATTTGGTTCATTTACTTGTGTTTTTTTTTTTTTCTGTGTTGTATTTTTTGTGTGTGAGAATATGTTCGCTTCGCTGCCAAAATTTTGCTCAGCTACATTTCCATGTGTATTGACAAATTAGAGTATTTCAGTGGCCTTATGTTTCTGATGAACAGACATGAGAGGTTTTATTTGCAGTATCTGCGTACTTTAAAATATTCTGACTAGAAGATACAAATTATTCCATATAAATGAATATAGAAAGATGAGATTTAAACCTTGGTAAAAGAGATTCTGTAGAGTTTTCTTAAAATACAGAACCTAATATTTCACTACAGATTTTGAGATTTTGATCAAGTTAATATAAAAAAAGAGAAAATTAGAGTCTATTGTGTGGTTATTATCTTTTATCTACCTCTCCCAACCTGATTTTGACATGCTAGTTCCTATCAGGGTGGAGTTAATGGGAATGAGGGAAAGCATCCTCCTTCATCAGCCCTTCTCCACCACCAGCCTCTACTTAACCTGTGCCATTTCATCCTCAAGCCAGTGACAAAGATGTAATCTCTTAATGTTTAATAATATTTATTTGTGGTCTCATAGTCTTTAAATATGGTAATTAACCTTTGTCAATTGTTAGTGAACCTCCTCAAAGGTATTGCTTCTGCCCTCGTTATCTTGTTGCCAAATTCATTTGAGAAGAATCCAGCAACTTTAAGCAAAGAAAATTTAAGGATTGCTTCAAAATGTAGAACCCATTGTAAATTGATAAAGGTCTAACTGGGAAATGCAGGCTAATACATATCCCTTTAACTTAATTGTATCCTCTGGTAATATAAAAATAAAATAAAAATTAAAACAAAAGTTCTCACCGACTATTAGCTCTATGTTTCTAGGATTGCTGCATGGCTAGTGGACAATCATTTTCAGAGGGGAACAAAGACTTAACAGAAAGTTATAGAAACCTATTTTTTTGAAAAAACTGACTACAGACAAGGAGATCCACACGCAGGCCCACTGGGGCCGAGGGGAAAACACGGGCCCTCCTGGCCCTTTGGTGCCAGGTGGTTGGTAACTATTACAGTGAGCAAATGTACGGTGTGGTATGGGAGAGAAAGAGAGAGAATGGTTCATGTCCTGTAAACAAAGGCGGGTCTGCAGAGGTGAAAGTGGTGAGGGGTGGGCTGAGGTGGGTGACTTACTTGTCAGTTGGAGCCATGGTGTTTATCTGTCCTGGGTGGGTGCCAAGGCCCCTGGGTATATGGCCCTGCTGTAACAGGTCTCTGTTGATACCCTGGACTCCTGATACCAGCATAGACAGAGAGGATAGGGCTGTACAAAGTTGGCCTTACCTCTCACTGGCAGCAATACTAGGAAGAACTGGCTCTATTCCTAACTGGCTGCAGGACTTGAAGAGCAATAGAGCTGACCCTGTTTTTGGGGGTGTGAATGAGCTGGCCCTGAGGGCATGAGAGCAGGAGAGGGGGTCCTATCCCTCTCATCTGCCATGTGGAGCTGTGGGTGAGGGAATGATGTCCTCTCCCCCTTGCCACTTGTCACTTGTGACGAGCAAGAGAGCTGACCCATGTCCTCACCAGCTGCGGCACTCGAGACAATGGGCCCAGCGTCTCACCTGCGCAGTGCAGTAAAGCTGACCCCTGCAGATAGGTGTGTAGGTGAGCTGCCCTGAGAACATGAGCTCGGGAGATGGGGCTCCTTTCCTCATCTGCCATAGTGTGGGTGAGGGAACGATGCTCCCTCCACAACCCCTTGTTACCTGTGATGGCTGAAAGAGCTGCTCTGGGGTCATGAGAATAGGAGAGCTGTCTGTGCCCTTACCAGCTTCAGTACTCTAGGGAGTAGGCCCTGTACCTTGTCTGAGCATCATAGTAGATCTGATCCTGTGGGAGGGGGCATAGGTTGAGCAGACACCGAAGGCATGAGCACGGGAGAACTGGCGCCACCACTTGTCTTTCATGTGGTGGTGTGAGTGAGGGAGACATGCCCCGCCTTGCCCTTGGCCAACTGCCGCAGACAAGGAGCTGATCCTTACTGCAGCTCTTGGGAAAGCAGGTCCTGCACCTTGCCTGGGTAGCACAGGAGAGCTGACCCTGTGGATGGGGGCACCAGTGAGCAGACCGCAAGAACATGAGCATGAACTACACACTAGAGCTGGCCCTTGAGGTCTCGGTGTGTGTGTGTGTGTGTGTGTGAGCTGGTCCTGAGGGCTCAAAATCAGAACTAGAACCACCCTTTGCCCCTTGCTGCATAGGGTGCACTAACTAGGGCAGCACTGGAGAGCTCACCCTGGTGGTGAGGATGAGGGAGAGCTGTCCGACTGACCAACCCTGCACCTACCCAGTCCTTGAGCCAGGGCTATGAGTTGCCCCACCCAAACATCCACTCCATCTATGATCTGCTGGATGGAGTACATGAAGGTAGAGGTCCTGCACATCTAAAGCTGCAGGATCTCCAGGACACAGGACAACAACAGGATATCCAAAAGGAGACCCAGTGAGGGCCCAGTATTGATGTAGCAGAAACCACAGATCAATGACTCTTTGCAATGAACACTTCCAAGTAAACATATATGGACTAACGAGTATGCTGCATGACTCAGCGTGTCAAATTAAAGCTTCCATTATGAGATTCTCCTTTTTTTTCTATCAAATTTTATTTTATTTTATTTTGGGGGAGAGGTTGTAAAAAAGGAGAATCTCATCATGAAAGTCAGATGTGATGGGACAAGGGAGATAAATGCAATCAAGATGAGCAATATGAAAGATGCAATGAATGAATAAATGAATAAGGAAATAAATAAATATTTAAAAAGAAAGGGAAAATACAGACTGCAGCTAATGTTCAGCCACTTTTTTTCTACTTTTTAGACCTCATGATGAATTAGATAGCAAGAACAACTATTATTTGTAATTTGATTGTTAATTACATAATTTAGAAGAAAGTAGAAAATGTAATGATGAGGGAGAATTGTCTGTATTCTGTCAATCATATAATTTAAAGAAAAGGAAAATATCCAAAGTCCATTTTTTTTGGGAATGTGGGCATAGTATTCAAGGCTACTTCCAGCTGGTTGGGGGCGCTGATAATCTTATGGGGACATAAGAAAATTTAGAGTTATGATCAAGTCCTGACTGAAGTATCCTGTGAGTTTTGATCATCTCAGGCAGCAGTCTTGAACCTGTTCTGGATGAAGAACTCAGACATCTGGGCCATCTATTCCTGCCAGAGATTTCTCAGATGGTCTTCTTTGATCAAACTGGATTTTTCTTATCTCAGAATGAATCCACAGCCTCTCATCTTCTGTGGAAACAAAAGCAAAATCTCTTCTCCAAAGTAACATACCTTTTGACTTCAATTTTGAAGCCAAGGTATTTTCAAAATATCTATCTTGAATTAATTCTGCAGCATTTATAAGCAAATATCTTTTAGCAACTGTTGCTCCTTCCTCAGCATTCAAACAATTCAAAGAGAGCATAATAACATACAGTATCAAGATTCTCTGTGTATTTTCCATCTTTATGTGGCTTTATTTTAACCTCTATTTCTTTTATTTTTACTTTTAACTTTTGGCTTTTTGAGACAGATTCTCTGTATATCTTTGTCCTGGAATTCCAGGCTATCCTTGAACTCATAGAGATCCATCTGTCTCTGCCTCTCAGGCTTCTTTCTTTCTTTCTTTCTTTCTTTCTTTCTTTCTTTCTTTCTTTTTTAAAAAAAGGGGGGAAGTGGTGTGGGAGAATTGTCTGTATTCTGTCAATCATGTTTTAAATAAATGGTGATTGGCCAGTCAGGAAATATAGGTGGGAAAACCAGACAGGAAGTAGAAATAATGTAATGAGAACAGGAGAATTCTGGGAACGAGGAAGTTGATTCCTCCCACTCCTGCCCAGACCACTGAAGCAGCAGGATGTGATCTGCCTCACTGAAAAAAGGTACTGAGCCACATGGCTAACATAGATCAGAAAAATGGGTTAATCAAGATGTGAGTGTTAGCCAGTGAGAGGCTAGAGCTAATGGGCCAATCAGCTTATAATTTATGGAGACCTATGCGTGATTTTCTTTGGGGCTAAACAGTTGTGGGGTACCAGGTGGAAGAAAAACAAGAACAAACAAGCAGCCTGGCCCCTCCGTGTTACAATGTAATTAATGAAGAATAGAGATGTTCATTTTTAAAGATGTTAACCACGTCAAGTATACAACCCTTGAACCACGTGTAGTCAAATTAGAAACAGGGCTAGACATTTTACATAAAATACTTAAAATATGACTATGGAAGTATTTGATGTTATTACACTTGAGAATATATTCTTAACTATAGTTCTAAATATTGAAAAGATATTGTCTTAATATAGGAAAAGATGGACATGATAACCCAGTGCCAAGGAGAAAGCCAGATATGCAGTAATCAATCTTATGTTGAATAATTACTTCTTTCCAAGGTAGTAATTGAGGCAGACACTGTGGACATTGAAAATCTAAGTTTTATTTTCTTTGTGTTGTAGCCTATCTTATTCTCCTCTTGGATCTTTAATCTTTACTAATGAATAGAAAATGAAGAAGTCTCATATACCACTTATATATGATCCAGTGTTAATAATTGATTAGTTTTATTTGGGGTCAGCATTCTTGTGTGTCTAGAGAAACTGTATCAGTTTTAATGATGAGTAAGTGACACTTCTTCTGCAATGCAGATAAGATAATGTCTTTAGTAAGAGAATGGAGGAATGGGGAAACAAAAGAGGCGTGGGTAGGAAAGGCTGATTGGGGGAAAGATAGAAGAAGAATATATGTATATATATGTGTGTATATATTAGCATATATATTTATATATTTATCTAACCAGTAAGCAGCAAGGCTTTACATAATCTACCATGTTAAAATCATTTCATTTCATTATTCCAGGTTCATCATCCCTAAAGTTATTGAGAACCCAAGATAAAAATAGGTATAATTTAATCTTTGTTTCTCTAAAACTGAAAGCATTTGTCCATGATTAATAAATTATTCTGCTATGATTTTGTTCAGATGTGTTTAAATGAATAACATTATTAATTAATATAGCACACAGATTGTTTATGAGGTAGTTTGTGGGCTTTTGACAATATGCCCTTGTGTTTTTAATTTTTCTTTCTTTTACTGAGCAGAAAAGTTGGAGAGGGGTACTGATGAAACATTGTTCTTCTAATCACTAATGTTCCACTTCCAGCCTTGTCTTGATTACAGAGGACATCAACATCATTCTGAGCTGAGAGGATGCTTTAGGAAAGAAGATTCTAATTGGTGCAGGTATAGCAGTGTGCTTTGTATGGCTCTTTCAATCAAGAATCACCATCCTGAATAAAATATCAGAGATAAGTTGTTTCTTTATCATAGCCATAACAAGTTATGGCTGAGGGAGGGAGGTAGGGAAGAAGAAAGAGGAGGAGGAGGAGGAGGAGGAAGAGAGAGAGAAAGAGAGAGAGAGAGAGAGACTGCTTGTTTGTTTCTCGCCAGCCCAGATCCAGAATAATTACACAACATTACATTGCTTGGCTTATTAATTCACACTTCTTATTGACTAGCCATTATATCTTAAATTAACCCATTTATATTATTTTATATTTTACCATGAGGCTTGTGGTTTACTGGCAAGGTTCAGGCTGGTGGCTCACATCTTTCTCCTCTAGGGGCAACATGGCAACTCTCTGACTCTACACTCTCTCCACAATTCTGTTTGGATTTTCTGCCTGGCTTTACTCGGTTAAGCCAGTGGCTGAAAGCAGCTTCTTTATTAACCACTGGCAATAAAGCACAATCACAGCATACAGAGGGGAAACCTACATCAGAGAGAGAGAGAGACAGAGAGAGAGAGAGAGAGAGAGAGAGAGAGAGAGACAGAGAGAGACAGAGAGAGACAGAGAGACAGAGAGACAGAGAGGAGAAAATATAGAAACAACATCTCTTCCTAGCAGACAACTGAGGGTCAAAAGCTCTTTCATACCTTGTTTCCAATTTTATTGCTTTTGAAGGCACAGCTTGACATAATACAAAATTTTCACTCTGCACATCTTGCTCAGATTTTCTTAAGCAAGACTATCTGTAAGGAAATAGTGAATGTTTCTGCTGCATCTTTCTCCTCTTATCCTATTTAAATGCTGCTGCTGTGTGAGGCTCACACAGATCATTCTCTCCATTCATAACATCCAAATATTATCAGAAGAAATGGAAAGGTTATTATACCATGGTAGATGAAATTATCTTCTAGGAAACTTTTCACTCTCATTATATTGTTTCTCCTATAAACCTGGTTGAGCATAAAGTCCGTTTTACCTCATCAGTTTTACTAGGTCTTAAAATACCATGACTTCTCATAAAATATGTGTAAAGTAAATTATACACAAACGTCATTTAAAGCTGCCAGTTTTCCACTGTGTTTTACTAATGTTCTAAGGTAAGGAATGTCTATTTACACAGATGTACAGAATGTACATGCCCACGAGTACATCTTTTGATGACAGCCTCACCATATTAAGGCTGTTTCCTTTAAGTAGTTAACACAAGTTACTATATCCTTAGCCCCAAATTATGTTATACTAGTTTAGTAGCATTGAACAGTACAATGTTATTTTTTCACTGCCTATATCAAAACCAACGCCATACTTGAATTATTTCAGAAAAAAGACTTATTCAGAAAGACAGCTCTATATTTTCATGCAACTTAAAAGATCATGTAACTTTGAACTCATTGCATTACTGGGTTAAATAATCAGAATGTATATAAAAACTTAGTGAGTTTTACTTGCAAATTCAGTGAACAATCATGAGTGATTTCTGGCTTTGTTGGGATTCAAGTATATCTTTGTCAATGTTCTATTGCTATGAAGAGGAATCATGACCATGATAACTCTTATAAAGGCAAATATTTAAATGGGCCTGCCATACAGGATCAGAGGTTTAGTCCATTATCAGCATGTTCAGGAGCATGTCAGTAAACAGGCAGACATGGTGCTGGAGAAGGAGCTGAGAGTTCTGCATCCAGATGCCCAGGTGGTAGAAAGAGAGAGACACTGGACCTGGATTGAGCATTTGAAACCCAAAAGCCCACTTCCACTTTCTCCAACAAGGCCACAACTACCCAAACAGGACCGGACCTCCTAATAGTACTGAACATTCAAGAATTTGAGCTGGTGGGGGCCATTCCTAGTCAAACCACCTCAGAGTATAACCATTGGAAGGCTCTCTTGTGATTTAATTGCACTCTCTGAATACATCAGTGAAGATAGATGAACTGCTGGTATAACACGTGTGAGTTGCAAAATGGTCTTTATCTTCTATCAGGAAGATTCATTTAGCATACATACAACACACTCAAACAAAACAGTAAGTTGTAATTATATTAAATAGAAATTAAACTGTTTTGAGGACACACATAACTGCTATTAAGACACAGTGTCTAGTTACAACAAGCCAAATCCCAAGTTTCTCTTTATGAGTAAGAACATTTCCCTTATAAGCTAAACTAAAAATTTAATATATGAAGAAGGTAGCTGTTAAAATAATCAATAGAACTATTTTTAATGAGCCAGTGAAAGTATTTAAGGATGTCAATTAAAATGGGAAATTTTAATGCACAAATTCTCCAACTATGGCTGAAATCCAAATTAACACAGAATTACAAAATACTAAATAGCATTTGCTGATGTATCATGAGGGACATATTTCCCCCGGCTACGCTTGCTGCCTCTGCAGGATTAATAGTCAATAATTATTATTTGGTATCACATATTTTATGGAAACTGTCAGAACATGCAATTAGTCAGGAATGATGAAATGGTAATAAAAGAGTTAGGAATAATGCATTGGCTGTGTAAGTCATCAGTGTGTGTCACATATAGTTTTAAAAATGTTTTCTAGCCTACTGATTATTAAATGTGGTCCTGGTTAGTAGAAACAGATGACCTATAATTTAAGGGCTTTAAAATGTATAATTCTCACTTTAAAATGGACCACATTTGTCTAATTATCTTAGCTCTCAGTATACCATAAGCTGCTCAAGAACTCAATATGGAAATATCCTCTAGATTTGGCACCACTGTCTGAAAACATTGTAGAAAGCCATACAAAGGCCTCACCTATAAACTGATTTCACAGCATAGATGCCTTGAACAGTAAGACTACAGAGAAACTGCAACCGTTTGTGACAGCTGAGATCACCGCTGAAGACAGAACTGCCTGTGAAACTTTAGCTTTAGATGAAAAGCTGACCTCTTAGCACATTGCTGAAGTACTCAAAAATGATATAAATTGTGTTAGGTAAAGTTGCTCTTTTAAATTTTCCTGCAAATTAACCCGTGGAGAACAAGCAAATATGACTTAGAACATCACTGTAAATACTTTCATATGTTTCTATTTAGATAAGCCATAGGTACAGAGATAAAGAGCTATAATTTGGATTGTGTATTTTGAAAAAAAAAATTGGGATACTGTAATTCTCATTGAAAAACACTCAAGCTTAAAGGGTGTAACAAACTGAAATCATTAGTAAGAAGTGATGATCTGCTATGCTCCATTTCACCTTTGACTGTTGAAATCACACCCTAGCGATAACCATATTATAGTGATGGATGGAATGCTTGAGAAATCTCTGTGGTCCAGACTATCTGGGATGCAAAAAGAATATTTCACAGGTGTGTAACCAGAGAAGAATAGTTTAACATAATATCTCTCATTCTCATAATTCACATTAGAGAAGATGGGATCTCCTCGTTTGTGAATCCTTGAAGGTGGTGACGTCTGACATGCATCTGAAATGCGAGACTGAATTTAATAGCCATAATGAAGTGTCGACATCCACGCTTCGCTCTCATACTTGGCAACATTACATGGGCATTACAGACTCGCTGTTGTGCAGCAGATTTTTAAATGAGCATATTTCAAAGCTCCCTGTAAAGTAATGAATTAGAAATTGGCTTTGAATTCAGCTTGGTTGGCAGCTCTTATTCGGTACATAGAGCTCATGAGACAGTAGTTTGCAGTCACGCAATAGAAATTTGTAACATTATATGATGGCATTGAAAATACTTCTTAGGTATTACATTTGAAATGATTTTTTTGAGGATTTACTTTCATATTTCCTATGTGAGGCTGAAGCCTTATACCACTATTGTGTAGAATGTAGAATTTAGAATAAAGTTAAAGTAGTGTTGACCTCATCCAAAGGGATTTATTACCTGAGGTGTACCAGCAGGATCTCGTACCAAGGCTTAGTTTATAATAGATTCCCATGTCATGGATCTCAAGGATAGAATTGCAGCTCACTTCCAGGGCTAAAGGACAAAGAAAAGAAATTGGATCCTAATGAGAACAGTGATGTTTAGCATCAGTTTCTACTTATGCAGAGATGTATTTTAGGAAAGTTGGCTGAATTAAGCAATCTTGAGCACATTGCAGATACTTAGGGAATTTATGCTGTACATTAAATGCCATGAGGTGTATCATACCATTCCACTGTTTTGATTTTCCTTCCAAGAGCAGCAAGGCATGCTCATAAGGTATTTTCACTTTCCCCCTGCACAGTCGCTAAAGCATAGCTTTCTACCTCTCAAATGCATAATGTCCACATTTCTCTTTTCATATTTGTTTGTATATTTCATTTTATCTTTAGTCTCCAATACCTTTTCTTCCATCCCTTTGGTGGTAAAGTGTTTCTCCCATTGATATTACCTGATACCACTTCACTAAGAAATTATGGCATATTTTCATTATTCCTTAATCCTGTCTTCTTAGTTGAGGTATAATAACCAGTTTTATTTTCAAAACAAAAATTCATTGGAATATATGCTGTTTTTCCATGTGTATCAGGTTTTGTTTGGTGCCAGTGCATTACCACTGTGTTTCAGTTTCTTCCCTTAGTAGAATTCACTTGATACTGCCTTTCAAATTTACTTTTAGAAACTGAATTCCATTTTTCCTATGGAAATTCATAAATATTCATTATTTTAGCTTTTTAATATACCTTCTCCAAATTTTACATTGTCTTTGTTTTCACCATGGCACCAGATTTTGCCCAAACGTCCAGTTTTTCAATCATTCTTTCTTTTCCTTTTTTTCTTTAAAATTTCATTTTGCATTCCATCCATTATGCTCTCTCCACTCCTCCTCCTGTTGCCCTCGTTTTATCCCCCAGTCCACCCTCCATCCACTCCTCCCAGTGGGCAAGGGAAGTCAACAAAGTCTGACACATTAAGTTGGGGCAGGACCAAGACCCTTCACTCTTCAATAAGGGTGAGCATGGCATCCCATCATAGGAAATGGACTCCAATAAGTAAGTTCATGGACCAGGGACAGATCCTGGCCTGACTTCCAAGTGCCTCACAAATGGTCCAAGCTTCAATATTGTCTCCCACACATGGAGAGTCTAATTCAGTCACATGGAGGCACCACAACTATTGGTCTATAGTTCCTGAATTTTACAAGCTTGGTTCAGCTGTCTTTGTACATTTCTCCATCATGATCTTGACCTCCCTTGCCGATATATTACCATATATTACCTCCTCCCTCTTTTCAGTTGGATTCTTTGAGTTCCACATGGTGCTTGGTTGTGAATCTCCCCATCTGGTTCTGTCAGTTGCTGGATGAAGACTCTTTGACGATAGTTGGGGTATTCACCAATCTGATTACAGGGGAAGGCCAGCTCAGGCTCCCTTTCCACTACTGCTAGGACTCTTAACTGGGGTCATTGTTGTGGATTTTTTTGGAGTTTCGCTAGCTCCAGGTTTCTCTCTAGCCCCATAGTGGCTCTTTCTATCAAGATCTCCTTGTCATTGCTCTCCCACTCCATCCCTCCCCCCTCGACCATCCTGTTCTCTCATGTTCTCATATCCTCATCTCTCATCCCCTCCCCTTTACTGCCCTCCTTTCCCCAGGTTTACACAAAAGATCTCATCTAACTCCTCTTCACTGGGCAATCTATATTTCTGTCTTAGGATCTTTATTGTTACCTAGCTTCTCTGGAACTGTTGATTGCTGTTTGGTTATTCTTTGCCTTATATCTAATATCCACTTATAAGTGAGTACATACCATGTTTGCTTTTCTGAGTCTTGGTAACCTTGGTAACCTCACTCTGACACTCTGAACTTTTTTTTTTCTAGTTCCATTCATTTGCCTGCAAATTTCATGATGTCATTGTTTTTTTTTTTTTTGCAAGTAATACTCCATTGTGTAAATGTACCACATTTTCTTTATCCATTTGAGGGGCCTCTTGGTTGTTTCCAGATTCTGGTTATTATGAATAATGTTGCTACGAACATAGTTGAGTCAGTGTCCTTGTGGTATGAATGAGTATGTTTTGGGTATATGCCCAGGAGTGGTATTGCTGGATCCTGAGGTAGATTGATTCCCAATTTTCTGAGAAACTACCATACTGATTCCCAAAGTGGTTGTAGAAGTTTGTACTCCCACCAGAAGTGAAGGAGTGCTCTCCTAACTCCACATTGTCTCCAACATAAGCTGTTCATACTACCTACCATTAGTAATCTCCTTTGAGGTATATCATATTCTTAGACAAATTTCTGCCTGTGTACTAGGCAATATGTCATCAATGAGTAACTTCTTTTGGAGTTGCTGGCTAATGAGATTCCATAGACTCCTGAAACATTTCGGCCTATTGTCACTGTTCTTAGTCATTCCCGAGAGCTTCACAGTAAGATCCTTCTGCCGAAGAAACCACATATTCAAGTTATAGAATGCAGTAAAATATCGAATATGTTCTTGACTAGAAGCTCCCTCCCTACTGGCTAGGTTTCCTCATTCTGAAAAGTTTATGTAAGTTATCAGAGGAGCAACAATATCTTCAATTAGACCCAGGTACAGAACTTGCAAGTTTCAGTCATTACTGGCATGGTGAGACATGCCCACTTGTTCATTAGTGGCATGAACATGATGGGAGTAGCTAATACTTTCTGATTGGATTTAAGTTTTTTCCCACAAGATTAATCCCATGTGTGGAACAAGTATCAGGCCCAAAACTATGGCTAAATGGGTCATAAGTGCTAGGAGAAAACCCAATATTTATTTATTTATTTGTATTTCAATCAATTTTTATTTATTTACTTTTAGCAGTTTTTTTTTTAAATGGACATAATGTCCAACTAAATCCTAACAACTTATACCCATAGATAAATGAATCTCTCAAACCTCATATGGGAATCCTCAATTTGCAGTATATGGTTATTAAATGAAAGGCCCCCAACTGACCGAGGTGTAAATAATAACAGACTACAGGATGCTCATCTCTATAGGGAACACATCTATTTTACCTGCCCCCTCCCCAAGGCTAAGGGGTCATTGCAGAAGAGGGTTGAAAATAGTATAAGAACGAGAAGAGATGGGAGATTACAAAGAAACATTATTTTCCTGGTACAACAAAGTTATTGAACTCACAGCAGTTGCAACGGCATACACAAACCCAAGTCAGACTGAATCCCAGCATGGAGAAGGGAGTTGAGCATATAACCCCACCCCTAGCTCTGGGGCAATTGACAATTGTTAGCTCCTGGGAGGGGAAAGACAGTTTTCTCTGAGTGTAGCTAGATGTAATGAAGTATATTGCATAGCACAAATTGGTCTTGAAATAAAAAAGTAAATGAGGGCATAAATTTGAGTGGGTAAAAATGGGGATTGGAAGATCTGGGAAGAATTGTGGTAGGTGGGTGAATATGGTAAAAACACATTGTACAAGACTCTTTAGTAATTAATAACAGAATTAAAATTAAAATTTTCTGCTTGTACCAGTTTGCTTTAATGTTCAACTTGGCACCGTCTAAAATATCCTACCAATATAATCTAGGCCAGGTTGGATTGTTCATGTCTATGAAGGAATGCCTTTATTGTTGATTAATGTAGGGAGATTCAGGCTACTGTCTTCAGCTCTAAGAGGAACATACTTAAAACATCATTCCTCCCAAGGCTCCAGGAAGAATGTAAAGAACAGTGGGAACTGTAACATCCAGAGGCATTGGATGACTTTCTAGACACAACAGGGCAACCAAGAGTTTAGCCACTAGCAAGTGAACCAACCACACATCCAAGAATATTTGCACAGCACAATCTTTTGTGGACAATAAAAGATACAAAATTAAATGCATAGAGAAGGGAGAGAGATCTGGAAGGAGTTGGGGAGGGTATGAATATGATCAAAACACAAAGAAAAATCTCAAGTATCTCATGAATATTTTTTAAAATATATGCAAAGTGGTTTAATTTTAATTATTCTTCTGTTACTACTGATGATGATGAGTTTTTATATTTTTGCTCTTGCACATATAATACTCAAGAGTAATATGAATATGCATAATTTTATAAAGTGATTATTTATATATTTATATAAAGTTACATACCACATACAAAATGCATATATTCCGTATAGTTTTATACTATATGTTGGGTTAATCGAATATGTACCATTTGACAATAATTTAACTGTTTTTAAGAAACCCAGTTTAACAAGTAGTAAATTAATATAACAATAAAATGTTAACAAAAACGCACTGTAAAATGCAATTCTTGGCAAGTTTTTAAAATGATCAATTTTTCATTACATTCTTTAAATGATTTCAATGCTTTTTTCCCTTTTTTTAACAAGACCAATTGCTTTCTTAATATGTACCAGAAGATGGTGCTATATAAATAAGCTAAGACCTTTGTAATGGTGTTTTTATCAAAATATGAAGTAAAAACCACCCACAGGGTTTGAAAAATAATGCTTTAATGAAATGACACACGTTTTATTAATGCTTATATCTTAAGATGCAAAATTTCTACTCATTTGGCAGTATGGACTTTAAAAGTATTAACGTTTTTCATATTTTTGCTGTTGCTCCTTTTCACGTCATAAGAGCTTGGGTAACTCTGGTATAATATGTCATTATCAGTGGATTTTGTTTTAAAACTAATGTCATCCTGGGAGTTG
Source organism: Neodon shergylaensis (assembly GCA_025134845.1). Taxonomy (NCBI): domain Eukaryota; kingdom Metazoa; phylum Chordata; class Mammalia; order Rodentia; family Cricetidae; genus Neodon; species Neodon shergylaensis. Next base: position 8,371,934 of record JABTXL010001586.1, on the reverse strand, counting down.
TAGAATAATTTTAGAGTTGCTTAATCACAAAACCAAAATGCAACACACACATACCTAGACACAGATTTTTGTTCTGAGGATGGAAAATGAAATTAAAGATAGTATGCTTGCTGTAAGTCCATGCAGCTAACTGTGAGAAAATAAGTTTTACATTTATTATTATTCCCATTTAGTAAGGGTCCATCAAAGTTCAACTCAGGGATGTACTTGTATTTTATTTATCACAGAGGATCAAGTCATTCCTCAGAGGTTTGTTAGCTAAGGGAGGTTTCCACTGATTCTGTTTGGTGTCCTAAATTATATATGCCTCTTTAAAAGACAGCTAATTTAATATAAGGCAAACAGTGTCATTTCAGACTATGAATGGGACTTTTGTTAAGCAGAGAAATGAACTTCAACAAATCTCTCGGCTTCTCTTTTGCTCTTGGCTTCAGAATTTTCTAATGAGTAGCAACTGGAGCTTGGCAACGACTAAAATCTTTCCTAACCTGACAGCAGTATCATCTAATAAGAAGACAGAGCAGAGTATAGTTTCATCAACATACTCTGTTTTGCCTCAAAAGAGTAGGTTCTGTAGGAGAAAGAGCCACAGACATATCAAGCTTTGCTAATGTGTGGAATAGTGTTGGTCTTGGTTTTGTTATCATTTCTGCCGTGCCTTCTCATCCACACAAATACAGCAGTGTCTCATTCCTCACTATAAGCTGGACTACCTCTTATTATAATTAGTGTGTTCCTTCTATGAGCAAAATAGTGTGCTCAGAACTAAAGAATGAATTAAGAATAGATAGAAAGAAATGCTGTAAATCATTTAATTAGGGAGATAGAAAAAACATATTGGTGCAGAAAAACTCCATTTGGTATTATAAAGTCATATAATATAAGATGGCTGTGCGATTAAATGGAGACTATTGACTTCTGATCAATACTTTTGTTAGAATGTGAAGGAAAAACATAAAACAAAAACCCAAGACTGATACCCATCATGCGGTGTGAACACTGTGCTTTCTTCTTTGCTAAGTGAGGAAACAAAGTTTTAAAGAAGTTGCCCAAATGAGAACTTGCATAGCTAATGGGCTAAGGGATTTGTGGTTCAGACTCTCATTAGTTCTAGCTCTGGATTCAGGGATTTCTCCACAGTGACAGATCGTCCCAAAGCCCATCATGACACATTTGGTGTCAGCTAAAGATCACATCCATTTTGTCTGTCTCTTACTGTGAAATGTTTCTTGTTTTTACCTTAAAAAAAAAATCCTCTGGAAAAATTTTCAGAGTCAGACTTGAGATTGATTTCTGTGATTCATTTGTCACTGTGAAAAGAGATTAGAGGTGAGAGAAAAGTGAGTCATGTGTGAGGACTCCTGCTCACGGCTGCATGACTGGCGGCCTCTAGAACAGAAAAACATTTTCTCTCCTTTGGGGACTCAGAAGTAGGAGGTATTTCATTCAGCAGAGCTGATGAAAAATTGTCTTTGTGTTGGACAGCTCAGTTCCCCTGGGAACACTGGGAGCAATATTCCCCATCTCTGTAGAATTCCTGGGTGATTGTTTCCAAGCAGGATACATTCTCTGTTTGCAAGTTCTCTCGCTGTTTGGATCTCATGTGACGATTTCCACAAAATTACCCAGGGCCTGCCTTAGGTTTCCAGGGGGAAAAAAAGTAGCTCTTAAGGGTCTGACAGCAAACAGTCAAGCATTCCCTCACCTGGTTTGGTCCTTTTTTATTAAACTTATTGAGTAAAATGGTCATTTCACTACCTTCCTCAGAATGTACATGCATATTGAAACATACACAAGATTTACTACATTGTCGACTACTCAAAATGAACATATCATTACAAGAAAGGATTTTGCCTTAATTTGCATTTATCTAGAATATCAACTCTAATTCTCAGTTTCTAGTAAATGATACCAAAGTCACTTTGGTGTTATAATTCGTGATCGCTGCAGAAATTACATCTCTTAGATGTTGTGAAAAGGTCTGTGAATCAACTTACAGACAAGTGCATAGGCATTGGAGTTATGAATGAATAACTCATACATTGAAAGACAATCTCACAAAACTCTTAACACAAACTTTGGGAAGCACACAACCTGCATCTTAATCACAGCCGATGTGCGGGGAAACAAACGTTTCTCTTTTTTGGTTTGTTCTAAACCATTTCTTTAAAGACTTTTAATATTGTGTGCAGGTACTATATATTCATAGATGTATATATTATGTACACATCTAGTACTCTCAAGTTCTTAAAGTTCATTATGTTAGATTGTGTTTTGATAAATTTATGATCCTAATTCACAACCATAATTTTATTTTAATCTTTTTATAAAAATATGATTTGTATATATGGATAAATATATATGATGTGTGTATTCTACACGGTATCCTGGTTATGAATGTATATACACACATACATACATACAAATATAGATAACAAATAATATTCTAATATTTTGCCACAACAATGCCATGCTTCAAATTTTTAAAACCTCCCATATCACTAGACCCTCCTCAAAACTCCTCTTGGATATTATGTTGTTGCCCCAGTCACAGAGATCCTTCGGGTATCATTTTGAAGGACCATACCCTTCATGCACTCCAGCGTGTGGTCATTGATACGGCAGATGTTAGGGTGGGCCAACCCAAGGCCCAGGATGTAGGTCTGGGTGGTGGAATAAATTCAGGCCATTGGGACCACTATCTTAGGCTAATAGAGCCAGCTCTTGTAGGCCCATGACATCAGGGCCAGTTCTCCCTTGCCTGTGGTTAGGGGTGGGCCTTCTCTCCCAAGTGCTGAGGTTGCTCTCCTATGGGTGTGCGGGGGCCGACAGCCGCACCAGTTTTCCTGTTGCAATGTCCAGTGAGAGGAATGGCCAGCTTTCCCGGGAAGCCAGGGGCCCTGAACCAGACCCATGACTCATCACAATGAACATTTTGTAGGGCTGATTTACAAAAGGGGTACACTGTGTGACACATTGTAGCTCCCGATGCCCTTATGATGAATAACCAAGTATTGGAGTAAGGTGAGATTTTCGTTTGTTAATTTGTTTTGTTTTTATTTTGTCTCTCATCCACATAGCTCCAACTCTCCAGCTCCTGTTAGTCTTTGAAAGAAAACATGAGGACACATTTAGAATGGGCAGCTTATCACTTCTTTATTCTTGATGTTTAAAGTTGCTATATCAAGAAACAACTTGCTACAAAGTTACAGGACAGGGAATGTAGGCATAGAAAATAAAAGAAAAATGAAGCAATTTATGTAATTCATGTATTGTATAAACAAAGAGGTTTGCCAGATAGTGGTGGTACACACCTTTAATCTCGGCACTCAGGAGGCAGAGGCTGACAGCTCCCTCTGAGTTCCAGGCCAGTCTGATCTACTAACCAAGTTCCAGGACAGCCAGAGCTACACACAGAAAGACCCTGTCTTGAAAACCCCAAGCAAGCAAACAAACAAATAAATAAGGAGATTGAAAAAGTACACTTTAGAACCATGCTATATTAGGTTTCTTTAGAAAGACAGAGTTACTAAGAAAGTACGTATATGACAGATAACCACACTTTTCTTGGTAAGAGGCATACATTCTTATAAATGTATCATCAATCTCATATCTCTACATACATCAGGGATGGTTTAGGATAATCACTTGATATAATTAAGAAGTTCCATAAGAAGGACAGTTTTTACTTTGTTGACAGTAACACTGCATAGTGCTTTAAATACTTTTATTTTAGTGAGTAGAAGGATCAGACTCTGATTAACAATAAAACATTTCAAAATAAATATATAAAATAGCAGAATCATTTTGTTACCACATCAGCTATTGCACATTGCTGTACATATATCACTTTGTTGTTTTATATAGTTGTTTGTATGATATTTGGCATTTTACATTTTAAGGCAAGGTCTCTCTGTGTAGCTCACGTTAACCTCTAACGCACAACTTTCCTGCTTCATTCTCTGAGTTGAGGAGTTACAGGTGTGTTTCATCATGCCTAGTATGAGTTATACTTTTTGGTACCACTGTTGTTGGAAATTTATACATATCTTTATTTCCACAGCAACATGAGTACAATGAGCTGTGCAATGCTGCGTTTTCAGCCAAACATAAGAATTTAAAAGCTTTGCTGTAGTTTTTCCTCTCTTTGTATTTGTGTACTTCTGTGCCTGTGTATATGTTCATGTATGAATCTGAGGGCACATGTATATGGGGAATGCTAATGTACATGTGTGTACGTGTGTTTGGAAGCTCAAACTTGATGCCAGGTGTTCCGTAGAATGGCTTTCTACCTTACACATTGTGAAAGAATTTCTCCCCTGACCCCAGTGCTCACCATTGGATTAGGTTACTCTAACTACTGGTCAGATTGCTCCAGGGAATCTCTGCTTCTCACATGCTGGGATTGCAAATTGGTCACCACTGTCATCAGGATTTTGCAAGGGTGCTGGGAATCTGAATCCTGGTCTTCACACTTGGATGACAAGCCATTGAGCCATCTCCCTAGCCCTCATCATACTTTTATGCGACCATGTATGCAGCCCTTTGTTAACCAAAACATTGTTATACGACTGTATAAAAATAAATGCTGGACTATAGATATGGTTGATGCAACAAGAGATGCAAATATTGATATATGAGCAAATAAACTAGAGAAAAATTTAACTTGGGATTAAGCATCTGAGAAGCCCATGGTAGGCAGTGGATAAACTGAAAAATCTAGAAATCTAGGAGCTTGGCTTGCTTATAATCCAAACCCTTCAAAAGCAGGGAAATAGATGATATGCCTCTCAGTTCATGACTGAAGACCTAAAAGCCCAGCCCAAGGCACTCCTGAGGTGGGCTTTGGAGTCCCAAGTGAGGGTAGCCTGGAATCTGGTGTCCCACCTCCAGAAGAAGTGAATGGGTCAACTCACCTTTACTCTGCTCTTTCTGCTTTATATAGACTCTTAGCCAAAGGGCCAACGATGGCATAGGCTTCCCTATTCAGTGCCCTCATTTGATTGTCCATGTCTTTTGAAATGACTCCCCAACCCACACACAGATATAGAGCTTTAGTTTAGGTGTCTCTCACTTAAGTCGTTACCACTTTTAACTATCACAGGTGCTAATCTGTTTTTAGCACTTTTAGCCTCTGCTACTATGAAGTTCTCATGATATTCAACTTCATATTCATAGAAATTGCTAGAGTATATAAATTAAAATAATTATTATTGGCTATAAGCTATGGGTAAGGGAAATTGGTGTTTTATGGGTATTTTCTTAATTGTCTTTCGTAGCCACTTTTTCAAATAGACATTATTGTCATGTCTATGCTAGAAGGTAGTGAGTTTCAGAGAAAAAAGTAATTTGTTCATGGCCAGAAAACTACTAAGCAACAGAGCTTTAGTTACTCATAGGTTGGTCAGACAATAGTTATTTGCTATGAATTATCTCTATTCGTTCTACTTATGCTTTTTGGAGTCACTCAAAAGAGGAAAAGAACAGAAAAATAATCAGCTAGATAGATGATTGTTGCTTTGTATTAAATACAAGTTAATAAATATTAGAAGCAATGTTTTTGTGGCATAGCTATTCTATATATATTTATTACAAGAATTAAGGGAAAACACATTGAAGGCTGTTTTCTACCTTACATTTGGAGATTCTATGTTCTGGTTGCTAAGCCTATTTCTATGTCAAAATGAACCAATTAACTAAGTTTCCATCTAACTTCTTGCTAAAATGTTTAAGACGGGATTCATTTAAAGGCATACAATAATAAATGGGTTCCATTTAAAATAACGTATCTCAGAAATCATTCATAATCAGAAGATTGAACTAATGCTATCCTTAATCTTGTTGGTAGGATTCAGGCATTAGTATAATGCCCCAGTCACCTGGCAGGATGCACCCAGGCATTACCCTGACCGGTCCAGGGTCCTAGGTTGCTACATCACTACATAGGTACACAGGTTTAAAAGGTCCCTTTAAGAGACAAGCTCCGCCCACTCCTGCTCTCATTTCTCACTGCTTTTCTGAAGAGGCAGGTTGATCCTTTCCTTGCCTCTCCTTCCTCTTCCTCTGGATTCCCCCCCCCCCCGCCCCCTTTACCATTCTCTCAATAAACTCCTCACTTAAGCTCTTCCTGCATGGCATATTTGTCTCCCACCCACGGTGAGGTCTCTGGTTCTCACTGGCCAAAGTCTCCCTTGTGCCTTCTTAAAACACTTGTAACATTCTCCTGATATATTCCTAGGATCATTAGATGTTCTGATGTCCTCTAACACCTGAGTCACAGAGGCATTTTTGGGAAATTTTCCAGTGCAGGAAAGAATCTTCTCAGAGGGTTAAAATAATTGGCTTGGATGTTTATGAGCCACATGTGAACTGACAGAAACACTGTTAACCTAAGTGCCCATAAAACTCCAGAACCTTCTATAGTTTCCTTTTTTCCTTTACTTCCATCACTCCTCCCACCTCCTCCCCTGGCACCAGTTTCTAGATATGTTTGCAAACTTGTGTAAGAAGTTCTTCCATTTCCCCACTTCTCTTCATTGCCTTTGTTACTATTTTGGCCCCAACTCTCATTAGCTTCGCTTTGGAATGAAATAGTTGTTTTCTAATACATGTTCTATAGTGCCTCTTTAAACCAGCAAATTAATTCCTTTTCTGTTGCTATGATAAAGCATAAGCAAAGAATATTATGGAAGAAAAACTTTATTTTTGCTTACAATTCTAGAGGGACAAGAGTCTATCACAGCAGGGAGGCACCGGAAGCTTGAACTCAAAGCCCAAGAGATCATATCTCAACTGTAAGTAGAAGACAAGAGGACAAAGTGGAAGTAGGGCAAGGCTATAAACTCTCAAAGCCTGCTCCAAGGACACACTTCCTCTAGTAAGGCCTTTCGGAAAGCACTGCCAACTGGGGACCAAGGAACACCTGAGCCTAAATGGGGACATTTCTCATGTAAACTACTGCATCTGCATTCACTGTAATTAGAATGCCAGGACAAACACTATGAGGTTTCTTCCCTAGATGGCTTTAAAAGCTCTTGTTATTGATCAGCCTTACCATTCTATAGCAGTTTCAAAGATGATTGAAAAGCTGGAGGAGGACAGTATGTTTTACAGGAAAAAAATAAACGTTCTCAATTCCTTCATTTTTAGGAGACTCAGACTGCTCTGGTTCCACATAGTAATCCCATGGTGGTTGAGAACAAGTCAGCTGGAGAAGCACTCGGCAGATAGTTTTCAAACTGCATTTCCTGAAAGATGAGCGAACAGCTAGGATTTGTCTTTGAAGAGGACAGGAAAGATGGTGGCAAGAATAAGTTTATGATTTTGTGCTATGTCTGGCTTCCTCACTCATCACTGCCTTCTTAGAGTAGTTCACATGTAATGTGGAATAGCCCTCTGTATGCTGTGAATATGCTATATCACCATTGAATAATAAAGAAGCTGCTTTGGCCTATGGCAGGTAGCAATATAGATAAGTGAGAAATTCAAGCAGACATAGAGGGAGAAAAAAAGATGGAGTCAGGGGAGACGCCAGCAGCCACTAGAGAAGCAAGATGTGAGATAACAAGTCACAAGCTTTCTGGTAAAATACAGAACAATAAAAATATGTTAATTAAATTGTTAAGAGCTGGTTAATAATAAGCCTGAGCTATAGGCCTGTGTGTAATTAATATTAAGTCTCAGAGTGGGTTATTCAAGAACTGGCATTCAGAGAAAAAGCCTCGGTTTACACACTTGTAGTTTTATTTTTTCAATTTATTGGACTCAGCATCAATATGTTATAGGTTATAGAAAATAACTATTAGTTTTTTAAAACAACACAAACAAGATGTAAGAATTGTTAGCATTTAGAATTGAACACTTCAGTTTGGATAACTGAGCACTCATCTCTGAATTTCTAAACACAGTTATATAGGAGCAACAACAAATGGACTTTGCAGGTTGTATGTATATTAGTGCAATACTTATTACAGAAAAGAAGATCATGAGTTTGAAATAAAGTAAAAAATGTCATGGAAGAAATTGGAGGGGAAAGACTAGGTTTTCTATATGATGCAGGTGCAACACTTATGCATGAAATTTTTTTTTTTTTTTTTTTTTTGGTTTTTCGAGACAGGGTTTCTCTGTGGTTTTGGAGCCTGTCCTGGAACTCGCTCTTGTAGACCAGGCTGGTCTCGAACTCACAGAGATCCGCCTGCCTCTGCCTCCCAAGTGCTGGGATTAAAGGCGTGCGCCACCACCGCATGAAATTTTTAAAAACAAAAAAAAATCAGTTTATGTGTAAAACATCTCACTAATAAAGAATAATGGTTGGAAATTAGATATATTTTTCTTCTTCAAAATTGACAATAAAAACATTTTGATAGCCACTGCTGAGAGAACACTGACAGATTTCTGTAGTCATCAAAGAGAATTCCTATAAATCCATTGGGATTTTGTGTATTAGAGCTTACACTGCTGGTAATTTGAATACAGAATGTCAGACTCTGTCTTGGTGACATTTATTAGAAACCTAAAAATGCTTATTCTTTCTCCTATCGGTACTACTTCTAATAATTTCTCTCATCAAAATAATTATAGGTTTTTGCAAATTGGGCCAATAAGAAGAGTTATTACTACATTGTGACAAATAGCAAAATTTTTGGAAATAATTTAAACATAGAAGTATAAGGAATTAACCAAATAGATGCTGGGATAGCAAGTACAACGCACAATAATTATCTTGTAAGATATTTAAAAGCAATGGAAAATTCATCAGGAAGTTTTATTTTAACAGAATTAACTACTATGCATCTGTGAAATGCATTTATATATATTATATGTAAATGCCTATGTGTGCACTTGTATGTGTGTGAATATATGTGCTGTGTTTATATGTGTGTGTTCATGAAGCATCATAGAACGATAAGTCACAGGTCACAGAAATTTTCCCTTTGATCATCACTGATTATGTGATTGGTTGAGATATTCATTTTCTTTTTTATGCTATTGTATATATAAAATAGTTTAAAGTCAGCTTTGCAATCAGATAAGTATTGTTTTCTGTAAAGTTTTAAAAGGTATGCTTTTTATTTACTCTTATTAGTACATTTTTTTGTTTGGGCTTATCTGTTTTTTTTTTTAGTGAAGGAATTTAATATTTAACTGTTTTTGTGCTGTCATTAATTAGTAGAATGATTGCATCACCTACTCTTAGCACAGTGTGTGTAACAAGGTTGAGACAGAATTATTCCCAGGGAACACAAAGCTACTAGGAGGAAATAAAAGCTATAAAGGTGTCCTAGTCGTGCTGTCCAGAGCGTCTCAGTTCACTTCCCAAGTTGACCATCAATATCTGAAAAATCAATTTTCTCTTAGTTTTCTTCCCACTCTTAAAAATCAAGACTAGCTTTAGACTGGATGAGTTTGAAGGTTCGGGGAGATGTTATCAAGGCAAATTTATCTAGTTGGTGATACATGAATGCTTACCAAATCTATTTACAACCTGAAAATTATGAAACTGGGTAAGAAATTTGATACTAACTTATCAAAGAAAACTAACTTAGTGAAGCTATTGTAATAGTCCCACAATTTCCAGAAAAAAAACCTAGTTATTCACAAAAATGCATGACTCAGCATTATCTTCCATACTTCCAGAAAAGCCTATGAACAAAGGAATAACAGCAACGAAATTGCACCTGCTGTGACTGTGGCTACACTAAGATGTTCTAGCACTGTAACAAGTTTCGGCATGATGTTGCAGGGAGGACCCCCCTCAACAATGGGGGTCATAATGCTGACATAATGGATGGTCTGTAAGAGGCATGAGAATCTCAGCTGTTAGACTACCAGGCAGCAAGAGAAGCAGCGAAGATGAGGATGATGACTGACTTCCAGATAATCAAGAACCCAAATCACTATTGTGTGTACAAAAAAATGTGACTGTTGATGTTGCATGTTCCTAAAGTATTTTGCAAAAGATTTGAGAGTTAGTCCTATATTTCCTCTGATTTAAATTATTCTCTTGAACAAGTTTGATTCTTTTAATAAAGTGGTCAAAGTAACAAAAGTAAGTTCTTGCCAAGTTAAACAAAATACACTTGATAATTTTCCACTATTTTTGCTTTTATTAAAATAGTTTTTTTAAGATTATGGTTTCCCATCCCCTAACTCCTCCAGGATCTTCCCTGCCTCTTCTCACATATGAATTCACATCCTCTCCACAGCTCCATAGAAAACAAACAGATATCTAAAGAATATTAATAAAACAAAATAAAAACAATACCAAACAAACTGGAGAATGATCAAGCAAACAGAAGAAAAAGAGTCAAAGAAAAAACACTCCCCCAAACACACACACACACACACACACACACACACACACACACACACACACACGCAGAGAGAGAAAGAGACAGAGAGAGAGACAGAGAGAGACAGAGAGAGAGAGATGCAGAGACAGACATATTTGTACACACAGGAATCTCATAAAAACACAAAATGAGAAACCATAATATATACACAAAAGACCTGTAAAATTTAAAATAGAAGGCTCTGGCAAAACATCATGAAACAAAGACCTCCAAAGATGCCACTGAGTTTGTCTTGTGTTGTGCACCTCCTGTTGGCCATAAAACTTGCCCTTAAGAGTGAGTGGTTTGTATCCCCTCTCAGACTTAATTGCATGGATCTAATTTATTTTGTTTGAGAATGATTATCAGTTGGAGAAAGGTTCTGCATTAGGGATAGGACTTTTTGTCCTTTCATCTCTCAGTTCTGGGGCCCCATCTGACAGACACCTGCCTACCTTGAGCATGGTACCATAGTCTCTGTGAGTTTGTATCTATGATGGTTCTTCTTGATTTTTTAAAAGACATTTTTTTTTCCTCCTCCTGGTATCCTCTATCTTCTCTGGATCTTACAATCTTTCCACTTCCTCTTTCATAGGTTTCCTGAGTCTTGGGGCAGGGTAGATTTGATGATGACATTCTAAGTGTTCCAAGGTCTCTCATTCTTTATACATTGTCCAGCTGTGGGTGTCTGTATTTGTTCTCATCTGCTACAGGAGGATGCTTCTACGATGATGGCTGATCGATTACAGCAGAATGCCATTAGGAGTCATTTTATGGCTATAGACTTTTAGCAGAGCAGTGGTATGCCGTTTTTCCTTAGGTGCCTAGCCAATCTATCCTCAGGTTTTTAGCCACCTAAGCAATGTTGGGGATATGTTCCCTCTCAAAAGGTTTTAAATTCAGTCAGATATTGGTTGGTGCCTCCCACAGGCTTTGTGCCACTAGTACGTTTAGCAGGTGGATCGTCATTGGAGATCAATGAGCTTGCAGTTGATTTGCTTGGTATTTACCTTTCTCCTTTGATAGAGTGCAGAATACCTTCCAGTACCATGATGGTTCTAGGTCAGTACCCGCTTGAATTCTCTGCATTCAAAGTGTGGTGTAAAAATTGGCTTTAGCATCATGGCCTTAACATTAGTTTGTAGAGAACAGCCAGTATATATGCAGGTTTCTATGCAGTCCCTTTGGTGAACAACTCTATTACATATAACCCATTCCAGCACTAAAAACATGGAGTACAAAAGAAAATGAATAGACTTTAAAATAATCGTGATTTTTGGGAGGAGGTAGGGTGGACAAGGGCAATAGAGAGATGGAAATGAGACTAGGGTAAGGGTGGTTAATACGCATGTGTACAATTGTGTTAGATTAGATTTTGTTTAATGATAAAAGAGTAAAAAGTTATAAATATTATACTTTTACTTTTTGCCATCATTAATGATAACAGTACTCTAAATATTTTACCCCCTTAATATTACTTTTAAGTAAATATCTATATGTGTCTATCTGTCTATCTATCTATCTATCTATCTATCTATCTATCTATCTATCTATCTATCTATCTATCTAT
>JABTXL010001586.1:8338649-8360023 GCA_025134845.1 Neodon shergylaensis | reverse complement strand
TATCTATCTATCTATCTATCTATCTATCTATCTATCTATCTATCTATAGAGAGAGTGTGTGTGTGAGAGAGAGAGAGAGAGAACAATCAAAGTAGTGTAGTGCCTATCCTATGTTTTATTGTCTCTATGTGGGAAGGTATGTATATCATAGTGAACTGAGAGATGAATATGCAGATATTAATACAACAAAAGCTGGAATGGTGAAAACCTTGGAGACAGAAGCATCCAAAGGAGCATAATCCTTGTTAGGAATGTGATAATTCTTTATGAGTCACCTCTGACCCTTAGAAACATGGCTCAAAGCAATATTTTTCTTTACATTTCCCAGGTTTTCAACATAATGCACTAGCTCTCCCATTTGATCCCCAATTCTTTGCTACAAAATGGAGGTACAGGACAGGAAAAGCAAGGCAAAACAACCAAGCAAGGCAACAAAATATAGCAAACGATTTGCAAAGTAAGTCATGAAGAAAACAAAGGCAATTTATGAGCTTCTTTAGGTAAAGATCGTTAGCAACCTGAACCTCTGTAGTATGATGCTGATTGTTTCAATGATTTACCAATAAATCAGTGAAATTGTGAGCTCCAAAAGACTTTTAAACATCTCAAGCAGAGATCTATTTAACCTGTTTAGACTTTAGATATCTGTCGATATGATGACTTACACAAATCTATTCGAGTATGTTATATTGCTTTGGTATTTTCAAATGCCAATTTTCTTGAATAAATAAGCAAGATTTATATGAAAAGTGTAAAAGAAAAGGGGTATGTTCTTATAGCCATAGTGGTTAAATCTCTGGTAGTACTGTTTGTTTTATCCCTCAACTATGTTTCCTCTTTGAAAATGATATAAAATTCTAATTAAAACCTGAGGGTTGGTATTCATTTGAGACCTAGCCTGGGATAGACATGAACCTCTACATATGGGACTCTCCCATAATCAAAGTAGACCCTACATTTTGAGTCCTGAGGAACAGGAAAATTCTTGGAAAAGATTAGTCAAAAGAAGACTCATTAAAGAAAGCAGAAATTATGATCTCTCTGTGAAACTGCTCTAGCAATGAAATGTGTGTATGTGGATGTACGTGTATGCATTTGTGTGTATAATAAATAGCAGAGTAACATATGTTCTATGCTTAAAGATAAACCCCTTATCTAGGTCTGTATACAGATGAAAAAACCATAGTCATTTCCCTCCAAATAATACCATATATTTTAATAAGATACAACAATCACTTCCTCCCAGATAATATGCTGTAGATTTGAAAATACCTATATTTTAATCCCAGAAGTGAAAAAATATATGAAATTCTTTCAAGGTGAAATTCTTTAATGAAATAAAGATGCTATTAATTGTTATCTCATAGAGGAGTAGAAAGAATTAAATGATATAACAAAAATATATAAGGACATGCACATTTTAAATATATAATATGTATATATATTGCTTGTAAAATATGTATAGGCATTTATGTTGGATCCTATAACTTTTCCAGCATAGATGAACCTAGACTGTTCTTACTGTAAAAAACAGAGAATACGTTGAGAGATAATGGAAGAAAACCAAAATGTTAAAATAGTACTCTCAGATTATTTAAGAGTTTAGATTTCTCTTTGTGGGTAGAGATATAAGTCTCTTTATGGCATTCATAAAATTACTAATCTTCTTGCCTTGAAATCCAGGCCCAATCAAACTCTAACTACAGGGACAGGAAATATTTTCTATTAGGTCTTAAACCATGCTTCTCAACGACATGAATTTCTAAATCACAGTTGATATTTTTCCCCAAGGTATTTAACTATAGCTACATCCATTACATTCATGAAGACTCTCATCAGAATCAGGATACTAGGTGCAGTCCTGTGGGCTCAAGAAGACCTACAGTAGATTTTCCTAAAAGACTACAGCATTCAAATTTGCAGTTAACAAAGTGAATTGATGCAGAAACAATCAAATCACTGCATATGAACCAGATTTTAACCATGATATAGTAATTTATGTTTGTAGATTTAAAGGACTCTAGTCACCTCTGATTCATAGAATGACACTGAACCTAATTGGTCATATTCTAATTGTCTAGGAAGTTGCTTTCCTGACCTATCTGCCTCAATGTTTCAGAAACATGCTCTTCAAAGAGCACACCCAGTAAGTCAAGTTTTAAAGAAGAAGTGAAGTTGAAGTTTATTGCAACATGTTTAAGTCATACCCATTCAGTTTCATTGGCATCAAAAGATTTCCACTTAAAATAAGAATAGTAAACCATGTGTGCTCCTTGCATGGAATATAGTAGTCTTGCTCTATCACTTCTTTTATTTAATGATTCATTTTATCTGATTGTAAAGGAGGTAGAACTCATAGAAAGATTGCTGAACATCAACTTTTCCGCACATACTTTATACTTAAATAAAATAAAGATGCAGAGTATGGCCAATAAACTGAAGATCAAAGAGAAAATAGTTGTAGAAAAGTTTACGTTGCAGCACTGGTTTGTGATAGAATCAAAAGCATGTGTAATTCACATTGGATAAGCTGTGTTCCTTTGGAAATTATCACTTAAGTTTACAAACTGTGACTATAGAACATACAGGAAATAAATTTCCTCAGTGAGAATACATCTATGAAATTACAATTGAGGCTAGAGTGATAGTGACTCAATGTTTACATCATGAATGTCTACCAAGGATTCTACACTTTTCCATTGGAATTAATATTTTACAACACATACAGACAGCCTCAAGACAAAAATAACTCAGTTGTATTTATTCTCAATGATTCATTTGCCTGTGAATTTTTGGGATAGACAGTCATATACACTTGCAGCTTCCTTCACTAAATGAAAGATTTATAAGAGGAGGACTTTTATTTGCCAAGTTCCTGCTGTATCCCACGTTCTGTAGCTCTTGGCTCATGATCAGTTCTCTATCAATATTTGTTGAGTAAATGAAAGTGGAAACAAGTTATTCAATTTTCTTGCCTACATCCATCCCTTTTTTTTTTTAATGAAACTATGCTCCCCTCATCCTTGCTGTTTGTTCAATAGAACTTAAAATTTCACATTTTCTACCAAGACTGAGGGACTATGTAACTCATGGGGCTAGGGATTAATTTGTTCAGTTACTTTTTCAGTCTTTGAAAAATAGATATGAGATGTGGAGACTTCATGAGGCAATAATCATCACCTCTGCTGGGTGGCATTAGATGGTTAGCTTTTTGTAAATTTTTAATGGAAAAGTAAGTTTGAGTGCCTGTTCTTTCAGGCAGTAGCAGTGTTCCACTAGATAAAATATGTCTCTATACCTACATTTATAAGGATGTGTGGGCTACTAATTACATAAATAATATGAAGAAGAAAATGAGTGTTATAATAAAAAGTAAGGCAGGTGAAGTCATGGGTAGCAAAAGGAGTTATAATCAGATACTGACTTTCTGATCTTGGAACGTTTTTTGAAAAGTGTGAAGGAAAAAATAAATTATATGAAGAGTTATAAGAACAATGATCCAAGTAAGAGATATAGCAGCAACAAAAAGTCAAGCGTACAAGAAATGGCAAAGGTAAGCAAGGTCAATAATGGTAAAAGGTACAACTAAAAATATAGCCAGAATCTAAAGCCTTAAGGAGTGTGGAGCTAGAGTAAACATATCAAAATCACTCTCGTGGTTTAACAGAGTTAAACATTAGAAACATTTTAATGATGGTGATGGAGCGTGTTAAAAGACAATTCTCATTTGCAAAGACATACAACAGTCAAATAATGACTAAGAAAAATATAAAGAGTTGCTCAGCAAGACAGTGTATCTGACATCAAAACATAAATACCAACTCAGCGAAAAAATCAAACATGACTCAGCAAATTTATAAAGTATGATACAGCAGAAATGCAAACAGCAGACAAAAATGAGCAAGTTGAAAGCAAAAAAACAATGTTCAAATAATAATTCATTAATGATATGGGAGTGATTTCTTATTAATAAAGAAACTGCCTAGGCCATTGATAGGCCAACCCTTAGGTGGGTGGAGTAAACAGAACAGGATTCTGGGAGAAAGAGCTGAGTGAGGAGTCGCCATGATGCTCCCACTCCAGCCAGACGCAGGTTAAGATCCTCCCTGGTAAGCGCACCTCGTGGTGCTGCATAGATTATTAGAAATGGGTTAAGAGGCTAAAACTAATGGGCCAGGCAGTATTTAAATGAATACAGTTTCTGTGTAATTATTTTGGGACATAAGCTAGAGCTAGCTGGCGGCCGGGAGCTGGGGTTGGCAGGGAAGCGGCCCGCAGCCCAGCCGCAGCTCCTTACAACAAAGTGGCGCCCAGACGTGATGGACTAAATCCACTTAAAAACCTGAGAAGGCTTAAAAATAAGGGAGAGAGAGTTTAACACAGATTTTTGCTGTTTGTTGGGCAAACTCTGGCTTTAAAACATTTCAAGGCTTTTATGGGACTGAATGTTTCTGTTCCCGCTTGGGATCGGAAGGAGAGTGCTCTGAGACCTTGCTAATGGCTCAGCGCTCCCTGCCTGCACCTGGGCAGAATCAGGCTTAGGCAGGCGGAAGAGCATGGCGGATTCCTGCCGCATTACAGAGACGTGTTTTCACACTGTGCATTGCTCTGTGTGTCAGATTTGGCTGTAACTTGGATGAAAAGAGATTCTGTGCTCTGTGCCTGGAACTGTATATGGCTCAGGGGCACCAAATGGCTCTGAGGCAGGAGCGGCTCAGCTCCACCTTGCTGAACTGAGCAGGTCTCAAGCAGGACCTACCATAATTACTCTGATAACAGTGCAGTTAAACTTTAGACTGGGCAGGATACAGGCGGTACCGTATTAACTGTACAAGGTGCAACTTAAGTTTTTAAAAACTGCTTAACATTTTAAGAAATGCTCCTGGATACTAAAAAAATTACAGATTCACAATACAACAGATTTCAGACATAAAAGACCTTTATGGATCACAATGTTGGATAAATGTCATAGGCTTGAAAAAAAAATATATAGAGAAAAAATAAAGTTAATGCCCTTAAAAAAAAGGGGATAAAGTCTTTAAAGAGACAGAGTACAGATAGTTATAGATTAAAAGAAATAAAGAAAAATAAGCCACATAAAAATGGAAAATTCACAGAGAGTCTGGATTCTTTGTATTATTATGTTTTCCTTAAAATTTTTGATTTTGAAGGAGCTAAATACAGAGAGACATTTCATTATATGGGCTGCCAAATGGAACCAGAATGGATATCATGAGGGTATGATTTCAGAATTTGGGTCTAAGGGTATGATGCTTTGGAAAGGTTCTTCTTTTGTTTTCACAGAGGATGTGACCCTGTGGATTGCATCTATTCCGATTTGGTATGATAGACCTCGCCCTCCTGAAAGGTTGCTGTGAACATCTTCAAAAAATTTACTTCACTCAACTGCCAACTGAGATGAACCTGGCACACAGGTTACCCCATGAAAGATATGATTAACAGCGCCCCCATTCAGCAGGAAGCAATTTGGAGAGAAATAACTGCGCCCATATTCCCAAATATTGTTTATAACTGTTCTTTTACATTTAAAGGGGGATATGATATAGATATCAATAATTTGCATTGGTATGGATTTTAAGGTCAATTTTGTTATATGTATATGTATTTCTGTTCTTGACTAAGGTATTGTGATTGTGTAGTTCATTTAAAATGTAATGTATAATAGGAAATATAGGTTGCTAATGGATAATCATCGATGATGGTAAAGCTTGTAGTCATGTTACTTAGATTTTCTAGATATATAGAGATATATTTCAGTTAGATAGGCATTCTTCATATCTTTCAAAGACTGCAGAATATGGCATTTAAATGTTTTAATAACTTAGGGCTTTTCATGACAATGAGACACGTCTGCTCCTGGCAGCACCAGCTACTTCGAGAGGAAGATGGGCATCGAAGAGGATCCTTATGGAGTTGGATAGTCATTTGGGCAAGAAACTGCTCTTGCCTGGACTATTGCATAAACTGGACACAGAGAACCCGCAGAGAGAGGACTGCTGAACTTGCCTAAAGGTGAGATGATCTTTCGGGGTTCCTGATTCATGAAAGAGTCTACAAGACATTCTGCAGGACACAACAGAAAGTGACTGAACTGTCTTTGAAATTTCCTGCTTCATGGAAATGTCTGCTGGATACTATGGGCCTGAAGGCTGAAGACGGATGCCCCAACGGTACAAAAGAACTTTGGGTGACTGTCCAGGCAGCGAGATGTCTCTGTCATTTCTAGAGTTTTGGACTTCCTGTTTACTTAGGTATTATTATATCCTTCTGGAGTCTTTGATGGAGTTGAAGAATGGTTAATAATAGTTATAGTTTTCCTTAGTTATGATAAGAGATAAAATAGATATAAATATTGTAACTGTAATTCTTACTTGATAACTGTTTTGTTATATGTAATTTTACTATGTTAAAGTTAAAGCCTTTCTTTTTTGTTTAAACAGAAAAAGGGGAAATGATATGGGAGTGATTTCTTATTAATAAAGAAACTGCCTAGGCCCCTTGATAGGCCAACCCTTAGGTGGGTGGAGTAAACAGAACAGGATTCTGGGAGAAAGAGCTGAGTGAGGAGTCGCCATGATGCTCCCACTCCAGCCAGACGCAGGTTAAGATCCTCCCTGGTAAGCGCACCTCGTGGTGCTGCATAGATTATTAGAAATGGGTTAAGAGGCTAAAACTAATGGGCCAGGCAGTATTTAAATGAATACAGTTTCTGTGTAATTATTTCGGGACATAAGCTAGAGCTAGCTGGCGGCCGGGAGCTGGGGTTGGCAGGGAAGCGGCCCGCAGCCCA
The DNA here is from genome assembly GCA_025134845.1 of Neodon shergylaensis. Classification (NCBI taxonomy): domain Eukaryota; kingdom Metazoa; phylum Chordata; class Mammalia; order Rodentia; family Cricetidae; genus Neodon; species Neodon shergylaensis. Next base: position 8,353,212 of record JABTXL010001586.1, on the reverse strand, counting down.
GCCGCAGCTCCTTACAACACATTAAATACCCGTAAAGATGACTAGCAAAAGGATAAAATGATGACAGCATTTTTACTCAAGTGACTCATCAAAAACTCTAATGGTGACTTGGCAAAATTTCCAGCTTAGCCAAACCTAAAAGATATGTAGCACTATGTCCAGTGATAATTCATAAATAGCCTAGTACAATGGTCCAGGAATGAATTATCATAATATCCAAGGATGACTTACTATAATGCCTGCTAATGATTTTACATGATACTTCTCAATGACTAGCTACAGTATTCTCTTATTAGGGAAAAGGAGGAGCAATTATATCTTAATCCATTAGTTCAGTCTTGCTGTAAGAAACTATCTTGAAGGAAGATTGTCACTGTTCATCTCAAAAACCTGTCACATGTATCTGTTTGATTTTAGAATCTCCAAAAGTCTGAATCTGAGCTTACAGTGTCAATACAATCTCTTGAAGGTTCCATAAACCTCAGTTTAAGACTGTGCAATTCCTAGAGGAAATAACACTCGCCTGAGAAAGCAATAGCTGAGCCAAAATCTCATAAGCCACCAAAGAAGCAACACATCTGCCGAAACAGGTAGTTTGCTTTGGACAAATGTGTAAGGTTTGATTTGTTGACATCTATTCCAGAGTCACAGTCCAGAGTACGACAGAGTGGGTCTACTCTGAGTTACCCCTGACACACTATAAGGAGATTAACTGTTTCTGTTGGGGGAGCTAAGCCACAGTGTCCTAGATCACTGCTCTTAATGGTGGTTAAAGGTGTTTCCCTGACACAAACAAGGAAACAAGAAAATCTGGAGGATATCTAGGACCTAGATGATTTAACTAGTTCATTCCTCTCCACAGTTAGAAGCGGAGCAAGGATATGTGTATTCAAGCTAAGTAAAAATTCACTCAAGGTCTTAGGCTTATGAAAATATTACTTTTTAATTTTATTGTGGAAAAAATTAAAATACATAGCAAAATAAAAATTTTGGTAGGCCATTTTACTCAATTCTTGAATTCTATTGTGATCATTTTCTTATCTATTTATCTATTCATCTACTTGTCTATTCTTTTCTATATTAGCCCACATCCTTTTTTTGGATACCTTTCAAGAAAGACTGCATTTGTGTTCCTCTCTTTAAAACAAATGTTTTCTTTATTCATTTTTCCAGCTAGTAGTTTAATGTATCAGTTAAATACACACCAAAAAGTCCTAAAACAATACACTGGTACTCAGTGGACCCAATAAATATAGATTGGCATCAGCCCGAGAGAGACTTCTGCCTCCAAGACCCTGCCTTCTGGGCACTTGAAGATTGTTAACAAATCACTTATTACTGCTTATGTCATTTACTCTTTCTCCCAGAATCCCTTCCCATTGGACCTGCTGAAACTTACTTCATTGTTAAAAAATGTCATATAAGGAGTACAGGCTATTGCTATACTGGTACTCCAGTTATAGGGAGGTTTATTGGAGGATGCTCATCCAATTCCTTCTTCCTAATGTTTTTCCAAAGATCAGAAACTCCAGTTTTCTGGTTTTTAAATTTAATTAACATCTCAGTTATCATGCAAGGTAATGAGTCTCATGATGACGTTTGCATATACGTGTCAGTTCTTATTTCTTCTCTCGACTCATTGCCTTTCCTCTAGCTGATTCCCTTTCTTCCTCCAAATAGCCCCCCTCTTCTGTTTCCTTATTACAAGCCTTCTAGGACTCTTTCTACTTCCCCACTCTACTAAGACCTCTTTGCTCACTTTCATGATCCCTGTTAGTTTATAAAATATAATCACACACACACACACACACACAGAGAGAGAGAGAGAGAGAGAGAGAGAGAGAGAGAGAGAGAAAGAGAGACATCAAACTCATGCCATCATATTTGCGGGCAAGCATCCTTACCTACCAGTCTCCAAAGCCTTTATATTTTAGAAGAAATTACTTGATCTGGGTAAGTTTTACAGAGAATAATTTCACTTACTCAGGAAAATTCATCACGATGAGCTTAGCACCCTATCACAGAGAGGAGGTGGGGGTGAGAAGAGGCAGCATAGAAAGCTGAAATCTTCTAAAACTATCAGCTCTCATGACATCCTGTGGTGTTGAACCCAACCCTAGGAGAGACACATGAATCCCTTCTGAGTGCAGTGCCCACAAGATTTCACGACCTTCGACAATGTCTCTCAAAGTGGAAAGTGAGAGCTGTAGATAATTTATGAAAACAATTAATCCATATACTTGCTATAAAAGCCCTGCTATAAATTTGAAAAAAAAAACATAAACCTTTACTGAATACAACATTTTAAAAATTTCATGATTGTGAACCAACAGGATGACTCAACAGATGGGCCAAGCCTGGGGTCCTGAATTCAATTCCTGGTACCCACATGGTGGAAAGAGAGAACAAACTTCTGAAAGTTATTTTCTGATCCTCACATGTGCAAACATACAAGCAGGCATACATGCATACACAATAATGGAAAGAATGAATAAAAAATGATTGAAATGTCTTGGATTCATGTTTTTTTTCTTTTTGTTTACAAATATTTTGGTCTCTTCTTGTAGGATTTGATTTAACTCATAGGCACTAAAATTTTTGATTTAATAAGTTTATGGAGATGTTAAGAGCCAAAATTAAGCTAATAATTATGTTTAGAATGGGGATTTTTGTTTTTCTCTTGAGATGTTTCTTTTGGAAGATGAAGTAAATTGGGTGAAAATTGAAAACACTGGCAATTAGGAGCACATCAACGCCAGTAGAGATGAACAAAATATCTTATTTTAAATCATAACACTAGAGGGAAAGCATGAGGATGGAATTTCCATAAACGACTTTTAATGTATCCAGAAGAAAATCACATAGCTTGATATTTGGGATCTGAGTAAGAAAGGATCATGCCAACTTACTCATATATAATAGTGATTTGGGAATGATAATTCTCCTAAGAACTTCTAAGTACCAAAGCAAATCAGAAGTCTTGATTCTAAACCAACAGTGCATGACGTAGTAAATGGATTTTAAATGACTGATTAGAAACTGGGTCGTACAGAAATATAATTTTGATTCCCAAGAATGTGGCTCACTGGTTGAGCCTCAGACACCCGTGCCAGTTCAGGCAGATTATGGGGAGATGCAACCTTGGGATTTGGGTTTGTGAGTACAACAGAGACTAGAATAGGATTAGATTGTCTTGTTCATTGTTTTTAAAACCATGTCTCTGCTATTACAAACGTTCAATTTCTTGAGAGTTTTTTTTGACATATTTTTCCATTAGTGATCAAAATACGGAATGGAATTTATAAATGTTTCCTTCATACAGTTTCTCCACATAAGCTGCAATAATTTAACTGTCTGTTTTGCTAAGCTGTGAAAAATTGGTGGCAGCTTGTCGTGTGTTTTGTTAATTTGGTGTGACCATGTAGACAGCCTTCTGTTCCTTTGTTTACAGGGTCTCTTAACTTTGTGGCTCCCTTAGTAGCAATTCATTTTTTTTTGCTCAAAGGTAAGAGTTACAAGTGCAAAACCTTTATTTAATTTGTTGAGATTTATAAAGCCAGGTCCATTCTCTAAACCTTTGGGGGCAGGAACCAGATAAGACCATATGGCTTGATCTATTATTTTCTCAACACTTGTTGTGTGGAAAGGCATTGTTTAAATGTCAATGAGGAAATCTCAGATTGCTCTCCATGGTGCCATGATTTCATGGAAAAGGTTCAGCAAATTTAATAAAAGGACATTATACTTTCTCTAAGTAATCCACCAAGGCCATTGTCAATCTTATTATAATAGTAGCACATATTCAGCGTCCCTTACTACTCTCAGAAGTTTACTTAACCTGTTAGACTTTGTTGTAGGGTATATTACTTGCAAATAATTTATAGCATACACTAGGAAGATGGATAATGTGCTCAGGTTGTTGACACTAACACAATTTTCATCACTCTAGTTCTAATTTCTAAATGACGAATCATTGAAATGGAGGTAAATACAACAACATATTTTTAAAAAATATAATATTTTCAGATTAAGTTGTATTTCCATGGTTAATGTATCAAGAACGTGCACATTTCAAAGATTATTCTGACCCAAAGATAAATATTTTGTTTCAAGATAAGGTGGTTGAAAAACCAGTTTTGTTTATTTTATTTTATGAGATTAATTTATTTGTATGTAATTGGTATTTTGCCTACATGTATGTCAATGCTTCCCATGTGTGAAGTGTCAGAAGAGGCCAGAAAAGGACATAATTAAGATCCTTGGAACTGGATTTATAGACAACTGTGAACTGTCATGTGGTTGTTGGGATCTGAACCCAGGTCTTCTGGAAGAACAGCCAATGCTCTAACTGTTCAGCTTTTTTCTCTGTTTTATTTGTTATTTTTGTGTAGTATGTATTATTACTGTTACTAGTAGCAGAAGTGAAAGCTAGATAATATGGTTTTAAGGTTTATCTAGAAGAAATGGAGGGCGCAACCATCTATTTTCTGTTAATAGTTCTAAATTGCTTGACTAGTGTGCTCATTTGATCTTTTGTTTGTTTCTACTTCTTCACCTTCATGTTCCTACTGGCATTCACACACACACACACACACACACACACACACACACACACAGAGGACCACTGTATATTATCTTTTCCATAGGTAGGTAGGTAGGTGCGTTACAACTCTATTTGAATTTATACTTTTATATTTATTGACTACTTTTTAGGAAATGCATCACTGCACTCAGGATACTGCATCATTTACTCTATTTTTAGCTAGAAAATTTTAACAGCACCAAATATTTCAAGCATATCAAAAATGATGTCGCCTTGCTTTTGATTTCTTCTACAGGTTCAGCTGGCCTGCTGACAATCTTCGAAGAGATCTTCTATATGCAGACTTTTTATGTCACAGTCTGTGAACACAGATTCTGTCAAGAAATGTGACATAGCGAGAGGAATTAGAGCACCAGTCCCTGAAAACTGGACTGCAGACAGTTTTTATCATTTAACAGTCAAAACCAGTTAATGGACAAAACATTATAAATTAGAAGCCAATCATCAAAGGAAGCATAGGAAATTTTATTTTGAAGATGTTAGGATGAAAGTTCCCATGCATATCATTTTCCTTGTAATTTTTCTTCCTTCCTATACTAGCTTATTATTAGTTATTTGTTAATAGCTCATTAGAGATACTATCTGTGCATTCCTCTCCTTAGCAGAAACCCAGCTCGTATTTCTCCTGAGTTCCAGATCCTTGGCCATTACACAGAGAACATAGAGTACTTTGAGAAGCTAAGCACTTGAACCTACTCTTACTTTTGCATTTTTCTCCCACAAACCTATGTGCTTTATTTCTTCTCCCTCATTCCTTTAGTGAATCAAGGAGAAATCCTTTGTCTTCAGCCCCCTAAGCACATCTGCTTCAGCTAGTATCCACCTTGCCTACATTTTACCCTAAGGCCTTTCTTTTTGCCAAGGAAAGATTTTAGCAACACATTACTTGTTCTGTTTCTTTCCAAAAATTTACAATCCTTCAATTTGTCAAAGGAATTTTGTGAAATGCCAATCAGAACCTGATAAAACCCCCTTAAATCCCTTGCATCCTTCCCCATTGCTTCATATTCTGAGATCTAAACAAGCTGTCAGGTCACCAATGCCCTCACTTTCACTTACCTCCCCGTCTCATTACTTACTCTCGTGATAGAAACAATGCACATTACTATATATTTTATTCCCTCTTTCTCTGAATTACATCACAAAAGCTTATTCTTCTTATATAATTTACTGCTTATATTATTTATTATTCCCCCATGCAACCTACTTCTATAGTCCCTGGTAACAAGCAACCTGTCTTCTATTAATAGGAGTTTAACGTCTCAAAAATCCAGCCCACAAGTCAAATTATATGATACTTCATCATTCCCTCTGCTGTTTATTTCATCTAGCATAATGCCCTCCTGGTTTCTCTATGCTGTTAGAAATGATAGGACCTCACTGGTGTCTGACAGCTTAAAAGTTGTTTTTTATCTGTTCATCTCATGCTCAACACCTAGGTGATTTTCTTGTCTTAGCTGCTGTGAATAACAGTCATAAAGGTTAAGATATCTCTCTATGGTATATATCCTTCAATGTCTTTGGATGGGTATCAGAAGTTAGATTCCTGGATCATACACGTTTCCAATTTCAGTTTTCTGTATAATACTTCTTTTCCTAATGACTCTGGGAACTTCTATCGACAGTGATGATAATAAATGATAATATGTAAATTTTTATATTGTCACAAAATATAACTAAAATGTGTGTGCAACAAGTGGTAAATATATATTGGAATTGTGTGTGTGTGTGTGTGTGTGTGTGTGTGTGTGTGTGTGTGTGTGTGTGAACGTGCTTTTCTGGGCAGGTCTGTGTGGAGGCCAGAGGTTGACATCAAGATGTCTTCCTTAATTGCTTCTCCAAGTTATTATCTTGAGACAGGTTTGCTGTTGGGCTAAAGTAGCCAGCAAGTGATCTGCTGCAATCTGTCTTTCTCCTTCCTCCCAGCATTGGGGTTACTGACATCTGTGGTGTGACCCAGCTTTTCTCTTGGTGCTAGACCTAAACTCAGATCCTCATGTTCATATAACAAGTGCATTCCAGGCTGGCCAAATCTCCAGCCCAAAAATATTTTCATTAAAAAAAAATGAAAAGACTAAGAAATGAAGACCAAGGTGATAAAAGAGATGTACTTGGAGATTACTATCATGCTTCTTCATCAGTCTTCTCTGGGGGATGACATGTCCAAGACAGCTGGTATTCTAGCTGTGAAGGCCAAGGAGTAGGATACTTAATCCTAGACACTTATGCCATATTTGAAAGTTAAGTCATTTACTCAGCCTTATGGAACTAAGCACTATTTGTGCCCTTACAGACATTTGTTTGTACTTTAATTATATAGCATATACTAATTTGTAAAATTAAACTTTTTGATATAAAATCAAAGTTACAAGAATAAGAATGTCCATAGGCAGTTTTCTTTCTTTTTTTCTTTTTCTCTCATATATTACACTCAGACTGCAGTTTTCCCTCCCTCCACTCCTCCCAGTTCCTCCCATTACCTCTCTTCCCCCAAATCTACTCTTTGTTTTCCCTTTGAAAAAAAGAACAGACCTCCCAGGGATATCAAACAAACAAGGCATAAAATGACCAGGCATAAATTCTCAATATATTGGCTCAAAGAAGCAACTCATTAGGAGGTAAAGGGGCCCAAGTACAGGCACAGGAGTCAGAGACAGTCCCCATTCCCACTGTTAGGAGTTCTACAAGAATACTCAGCTGCACAACAATAATGTACATACAGAGAACAGAACTCAGACCCATACAGGGTCTATGCTTGTCACTTCACCTGGTCAGGAGGCTTTTTATTTATCATATATGTTTCCTCTTTACACTCACATACACACATACATTTGCACACTACTTTTGTCTTAAACTTTTGAAAGTAAGATTAGGAGATACTTCTTTCAAGACTACAAAATATTTCAATATTCACATTTCCAAGAATAAAATATTTTTATGATTGTAGGAAGTTAAGGCCTACCACGCCATAAGGGGGCAACCTTGAGTCTACCTGGTGCTGCCCGAGATCCTTAGCCAAAGAAGGGCAACCACACTAAGTCAACAGGTTGGAATGCCTGAGTGCTGGGAGGGTAGGTAAGGTTTTCCCCATTGTTAAGTAAATGAGTCTGCTGTAGGTATCTACCTGATTCCTGGTGTCTGAGCCTTTGATGTCATTCCTCATGACCCCCCCCAAGAAAGATGTTAAGGTCCAGCTACATGTGGCAACTGGAACAAGGATTTCTAGCATAGGTTTTGTACTGGCCAGAGTCTCTTTTTATCGTTGCAACTGAAAACTTCAGGGATTTGCCCAGAATAGGTTCTAAGACATCTTCCTCTCTTCATTCAAGGTGCTGGATAACACCCCTCCCTCAGTGCATTTTTCTTGGGAAGGCCCCTTGATGTTGTGTGCTTTTGATTGCTTGGGTAGGTAATTGTTAGGACCCCTATTCTTTCTTTCTTTTGTGTCGTCTGTCAGGTTTGTTTGCCTGTCTGCTTAGGAAGGCACTTTTTTTTTCTTTTACACAATTTCCCACCACTTTTTACTATTGTCTCGTTCTACAAAATGGGTAACCTCTCCTTCACCTCCACTCCTTCCATGTCTGATCTCTCAATGTCTGATGGAGGGGACTCAGATAGGTCAGGCCTCCAGGGGGCTGTTGTGTAGAGTGCGGCCACAGTTAAGATTGAATTTGCTGCTTTCCAGTCAGCTCCAATCCCGCTGCAGCATGCTTGGAGCAGTTAGCAGAATCAAACAGCCGCAGCCCTGTTGGGTGTACAGGAGGACTGAGCTGGGCCTGGCAAATGACTTGCCGGCACCACAGCACCCGGCCTAAAGGACCTGTGGGCGCCACAGCACTCCGCCGAGCACTGCTCAGCCTTGTGCTCTCGGTGGCCACACTGGCCTGACTGGTCGTGGGAGCGAGCGTGCCCTGGTGGGGCCTCAGTTGTGAACTCTATGCCTCGCGGGGCATGACATCATTTGTGCACGACTCATGCCACGACCTTCTGCCCAAGCTCACTGCTTCAGTCCCTCCCTGCTGTCAATAGCAGCCTCTGTGAGCCCTGCAGCTAGCTCGCTGGAGGCCTGGACTCCCCTGGGCAAACCTGGCTCACCAATGGGGCCAAAGGGAAGAACAGTGATTTCTGAACAGAGTTGGGGGAAATCCCAAAGAGACAAAAGATGCGGTCACTGCTGCAAAATCAATTGATTTAAAGAATAAATGCAAAAATATCAGAGCTAAACTTATTCAAGATGTTACCAATAACACAAATGAAGGGGCTGGAGATGGCATTACCACTGCTACCGTTCTGGAATGTTCAATTGCCAAGGAGGGTTTTGAGATCAGTAAAGGGGCTAATCCAGTAGAAATCTGGACAGATGTGATGTTGGCTGTTGATGTTGCTTGCAGTTGCTGACAGGGCCATTGGCCAGCAACTTCTCAGAATGGGGCTGACTCCTACTGCATCGGAAACATCACTCACCAACACCAAACACCCTGGAGTCCCTCGGGCTGTGCATTCTGTCAGTACCGGAGCCTCCATGACTCCCTACCCCGCCCCTGGCCCAACTTGTGCTTCTCCCATGTTTAAGTTCATTTTTATGGTCATACCTAAAAGTAAGAATAACAGCCCCTGCCATCTAGCTCCTCAGCCACCACTACAATTTTGTTGAGCGGATGTGCACTATGCCCCCTTTTGCAATTGTTAATATGTGCATGTGATAATGGATACCTGTTCCTCCTTTGTTTATGTCCTCATCCTTTCTAAGGAGAAAGCCATCAGTGCTGCCAAACTCCTTAAATCGGCCATGGTAACTATGGGGGTACCTTGGATGCTTAAGACTGACAATATCTCTATGTCTCTCAACAATTCAATGACTTTCTGAAATCCTGGAAAATACCATACCTTTGGCATTTCCTGCAGTCTGCAGGGACAAGCCATTGTGGAGAGCACCAACAGAACTCTTAAAGGAATGGTTGGCCAGGACTGTTTCACCAGAGCTAGGAGAGATCCTCACCTGGCTTTAACAGAGATCCTTTCCAATATGAATTTTCTCAGTATTGATGACAAGGGGCTCAGTCCAGCTGACAAGCACTGAGTATTTCTTCCAAAAAACACATCCCTGCCTCTGGTGAGATAGAGAAATCCTATCTCCCTACAATGTCAGCCACCAACTCCCCTGTTAACCTGTGAGAAAGTGTTTTTCCTCAGATTGCCACAATGCCAATATGGGTCCTGGTAAGAGATGTACACTCGGTCAGGGGTCATCCTGCTTCCACCAAGGAGGAAATAACCCAGGCTGGGTAATGTATATACTCCCCTTTCTTGCTCTAACTACCCTCCCCCAAACAAACTGATTTGTTAAGGGCAGATGTTATGGCCTTTGACAAATCATTGTTTTTGAAAAAGTTTGGAGTAATATAAAAGGCTATTTGATCCGTCCTGGATGCTCACATATGCATTAATTGGCAGGGTAGTATTGTTAATCCTTATTCTGTTTAAATGTCTCCTACAGCAGATCTGACTTCAGAGGGCAACAACTAAGGTGTCTCTTCAGGTATTCATGGTTCTTTTGCACCCTTCTTGCAGCTGTCCACAGGATGGTATGCATGCCTGGTTATGTGTAATTCAAAAGGCTACTGCTTAGCCCCCCCCCCCCCCCCCGCCTGGCAGCTCTCCAGGAATAAAAGCTCTTTGAGGGCTGGTAGTTAATGACAGATAAAAACTTTTAGGCAGGCCAACCTTATACAGGCCCATCCAGTTGTTGAGCCCTCCTGAGGCAAGCACAACAAGACCTGAGTAAAGAACTCTAGTCCCAGCTGAGTTCCTACGTAATAAATTAAAAAAGGGTGGATGTGTAGGAAGTTAAGGCCTACCTGGCCAAAATGAGTCTGTCTGGCACTGTCAGAGGGCCTGATCATGCTTAGCCAATGAGAGGCAACCACACAAAGCTGCCTGCTGGCCTAGCAACAGGCGCTGTTAGAGGTCCTGATTGTGTCTAGCCAAATGAGAGGTTACCATACCATGTCAACTGATTAGAATGTCTGGGTGTTGGGAGAGTATACAAGATTTTTCTGTTGTTAAATAAACAAGTTTGTCCTATTCCTTTCACCGAACTCCCAGCGTTTGAGTTTGTTGATATTGCAACTTCTCACGCCCTCCCCCGAGGAAGACATTAGGGCCCAGCTACATGTGATATATATGATATATATATATATATATATGCCAATAATGAAGCAAAATTATTATTTAATCTACAACCCAATTTAAAATTTCACAATTGCTGAAATAACAATAAAATCTTGTAGTGTATACATTAATTTTTCAGGCAATTTGATCAGGAAAGAGTCTGTTAGCTTCATTATCTCAATGTTTGAACAGGTGTCTGTTTCTCTTCTTATTTATGAGTAATATGCTACAGTTCTAAATTTTCAGTGCATACCTGAACCACTTCATTGTCACCAATTACAAGACAGGCTAGTGTGAGTGTGGATAGTCTTGTGCTTTTTTTTTTTTTTGGAAGGGGGTGTTCGTTTTTCTTAAATCTGAGGTTTATCTCTTCTTAGACATTTTTAACATTGAAAGTGCAGACAATAGGCTAGACCTAAGGTTTAATTTTGCAAGATCTAACTACTCCAGTGTGCCTTTCTTGAAATGTTTCAAAGACCTAATGAGAGATCTTGCAGCTCTGCATCAACACTGCTTTTTCCAGACTTTTTTTCACCTTTGTTTAATTGTTTTCTTTTCTGTGGCTGTGTTGGAGGAACCATTTACACTCAAAATCTTAAACCTTTGTTGGTTACAAGGTAGTAAGTATCTCCTCCTGTCTTTGGTTTGTCCATCTACCTTTTTAAAGCCTTTACATTTAAATAAAAATAAACTTCAATATCATTTAGCATTTTCATATTTGCTGCTTAGATTTCTGGTTCCAGTCTAAGATGCCAATACTAAACCCTGAGCCATAAATACTTTCTTTAAGAAACTTTAGGGTTTGAACTTTGGTTTCTAGATTAAAAACTCACTTCAAATTATTTTTTATATATGATCCAATAGTGGCAGAAATATTTTTTTCATAAGAATATTCAGTTACATAAGAACCAATTTTCTGAAAAGATATTTTCAATTTAATTAGCTTGGAATCTTAAAAATTAATTGATGGAAATTATATTTACATAGATTAGAGAAAACTGGAAGGAATGCTTTGTCTACTCGAACTTGTAAATAGCAAAATAAAGTTTGAATAGTAACTTTCAAATCTGCTATAAAATACAATAACCATGGTACTCAGACACAACAAATCCAGAGAGGCTTGAATATATTTAAAATCCTTCAGAACATGCTCATATGTGCATAAACACTGGCATTTTGGTGCTTCCGTGTAATATGGTGTATGTGTGATATGCGACTGAGTATATAAAGGCTTACGTTTGTGTGTGTAAGTGTTTATGTATGGTGTTGTATTTGACTGGTATGTTCCTGTGTAGATAAAGATGTGTGTGTGTGTATATATATATATATATATATATATATGGAAATTCAAGGTAAATATTGGCTGTCTTTGCTCTAGTGATTTTTACCTTTATTTTAAGAATTACTTCTTTTATTTTTGGTAACATATACCTCTACTTTCTCTCATTCTGATCCATGACCTCTTTTTTTGTTCATTGTTGTGTGTGTGCACACACACACTCCTCTGTATATTATGCTCTTGTTTCTCCTGAAAAAAAAAAGACATGTATTTTAACTTCAAGGTGTTTCTTAAAGGCAAATAGGTCAGGAATTAAAAAGAGAGGATTCTTCAGGGAGAGAAAGAGCAAAAGAACTCTAAAAGATCACATAGGCTTTATATGAGTGTGTAGATAAAATCCACGAGCCATTTTTAACCAATTTCATGTGTATGGCATAAAAGAAAGCATGATTTCGAGTCATGTACATTTATATTTTTAGTGAACCCTGTACCCCATCTTAAGATGAGTATTGGTCTCCCTGGTGCTTTCCTGTCACCGTGTCATAAACCAAGAGATTATATATGTGTGGTTGGTTTTTGAAATAGCTGTTCTGTTCCACTGCTGTATTCCTTAACCCTTCTGCCAAGTACTTAGTTTTAGCTACTTCAGTTAAATGATAAATCTTGTTTCTGTTATATTAATTCTCAAGCTTTGTCCTTTCAAAAGATCGCTTTGGTTGTTTATGACCTTTAATTGTCCATAAAAGTATTAGAAATAAACTGTCAATTTCTATTACACAGATTTGCTAGATTTGTGATGAATGCACATTGGAAAAGATTTCTTGCTTTACAGAGTGTTCCATTACATTTACATCGTACCTTATTAGTTCATGATCAAATTAAATCAAATTTAGACATATTCTGTGGTGAATATGCTGACACATTCTGTTTATCTATTATTGTAAATATTCAAAAATGCTCAATTTCCAAGTGTACTTTACAGCTGAGACTACCATATTGCGTAGTACTGGCTTGTGGGAATGTTGTACAGTACTAACCCCTCAAAAAAACCACAACCACCTGCAGAAGTTCAACTCAGCCTGATTGCAAAAGACTATACTGGCTGGGCTTCTTGATGTTTATATCATCCCCAAAAGGGATGAGGGAGGTCTCAAGATACTCTCTTGATTATGCAGCTGCTTCCCACCACCTATTGGGTGCAGCTCTACCCTAGCAGTATTGTGCATGGCATTGGAGATTGGCTAGAGTACAAAGGCCTAGGAAGATTTGGAAAGAGGGCTCCATCTGCATATGTGGGAAAATTCATCCCTACTGGGTAATGAGCTTCTAGTGTGGTCTTTTGAGAAAGAGCATTCCAACTTTAGTAAGTAATATGTCACCTGTGCTCTATAAGAAAGTGCAATAATCTCATTGGTTCCATGAGTGGACTTTAGTGGAAGAGTACCTACACTGGTTGTTAGGATTCTTTTTTTATTTATTATGTATACAATATTCTGTGTATATGCCTTCTGGTCAGAAGAGGGCACCAGACCTCATTACAGATGGTTGTGAGCCACCATGTGGTTGCTGGGAATTGAACTCAGGACCTTTGGAAGAGCAGGCAATGCTCTTAACCTCTGAGCCATCTCTCCAGCCCTGGTTGTTGGGATTTTAGGATGGAGTGGAAAATACTGCTTACCTCTCCCCTGTCGGGGAAGGAATTTTATTTACAGGGACATGCTTGGAACATTAAATGTTTTTCATGTTCAAGAATGAAAGAAATGTGATTAACATCATATTTTCTCATCTGTAAGATCCTAAATATGGAAATGAGTTATTCTTTTGAGAACTGGAGATAATTTGCTAGAAAAGGGATTTTTATAGGAGTCGTCAGATGAAAGTATTTTTTAGTGTATAAATATTCTAATTTAAAATATTAGCAACTAATTCAAAATAAATAACCAAAAGCAACGATCCTATGAAGAGCTACTTTTAAATAAAAATGACTTTCAATCAGTCTCTGAACCTTGTACTTCTGCACTATCCAGACATATTCTATGGAATGTATACAATTGCTTCCATCTTTGTCTTTTACTACAAGTTAAAATATCCATCTAGGCAACCAGAAAAATTTTGCAGTCTTCTTTGCTAACAACAACTTTTGTGTGTGTGTGTGTGTGCACGCACGCACGTGTGTAGTGTTTGTGTGTAGCATCTATGTCTTGTTGTATATATGTGTTTATGATTGATATGTATGTGTCTTAATTACTATTCTATTACTGTGAAGAGCCACCATTATTAAGGCAACTCCTCAATTAAGCATTTAAATGAGGACTTATTTACAGTTTTAGAGGTTAGTTCATTATCATTGTGGGAACTATAGCAACAGGCATAATAGGATTGGTGCTGCAGAAGTCACTGAGACCTACATCCTGATCTGCAAAAATCTCTCTCTCTTTCTCTCTAGGTTGTAGGCACTTGCATGAGAGAGAGAGAGAGAGAGAGAGAGAGAGAGAGAGAGAGAGAGAGAG